>NJDD01000171.1:152428-176043 GCA_002245505.1 Calephelis nemesis
TTTAAAAAAAAATAAAAAAATATTTAAAAAAAAATTGTTTTTGAAAATTATTTTAAAATTATTTTTTTCTTATTGAAATTTATTATCGCCTCTGTGGTTTAGCGGTCCAGGTGTTGGATCGACTTCATGAGGTCCCGGGTCGGGAAACAACAAGAATATGTGGTTTTTCCAATTTCCCATTTAAAAAAAATGCTCGAGATTGAATGTGTGCCCGGTTGGCGATAGGCTTGCCACCTATCACATTATGGAACTATGTGTCTTCGGCTAGTCGTAGGTGCCCCGGTTGTACCTCTGACTACCTCTTCGGAGATATAATCGGGCGTGAAGTTACTGATGGATACTGACTGACTTATTGTAATTTCTCTAACTTTTTGCAAAGGCAAAAGTTGTACGAGGCCATTTTTATTCGTATAATAACCATCCGTGCCGGGAATCGAATCCGAACCCCTTAGATATAAGACATTGGTATGTGTGGACGCTAACTAAGTAGTCGACCATTCCACTCGTCAGACAAGGTTACCGAATTTAAAATTGAAAATAGCAATATTCTGTCAAAAGTGATTGCCGTAATAAAAACTAAAGGGCTCAGTTAGAGAAACAGCTCGCGTTGAATAAATTTAAGTATCTAAGTATCTTTTATAAGTAGGACTACCCTATTTTTCTTTTGTTATTGTTATATTGGCACAACTGTTGCTAAATTTTGTTTGTGTCTTTGTCTTAAATTTTTAAGAATTTCGTATTCTGAGTCAATGAAAATGTACTTAACTAAATGCTTATGGTGAACTTTCTACATCTAAAACTCGTGACTCTTACCGGTAGTTCAAATAGTAAATAAGAAGGTATTACAGCGTTTAAGAGGGTAAATTTACCGAAAAAGGCTAAATTTGTGGAAAGAATGTTCTTGGATTTTGCACCACGATAACAGTTGAACGTTTTGAACGAATTTTTGGCCAACCACTGACTGAACTCCAAACTGATATCTCATCTCATCTCAAATCAGATTTGAAGCTGCACACTTTCGTCTCTTGCTGATGAAATCTAGAGTAAGAGCGGATAAAATAATGTCGTTATTTTTTGTTTTGCCTAATTTAACGCTTTAATAGTTACTCAATATTGTATTTTAATAATACTATTAAAACGACCTACAATAATGATTACTGAAATCTCTAAAATTTTCGTAAGATAAAAAATTCGCTTGATTTTGATGAAGATATTGTTAGCGTGATTGGTACGGAAAGGCATTAGGCATGTTCATTTCATCGATATCTGACGAACAATGAACCAGTCTTATCGACTTCGTTTGGAACGGAAATCGTTTTCAATAGCTAATCAAGGGTCGTTCGGGAGCTTTGGGGATATTTCTTCTGAATTTGAATTTGAACGTTTCCTTAATGTAAGAATTGACTCTGATGATATTACCTACTCTACTCAATTCAAACGTCGTTTGCTTCGCTTTAGAAACGTAACTAGCATTTTCTTCATTCGAGATATTGTAACGAAGTAAAATCGTTACATTACCCAAATAATTAATGTCTAAATTAATAATAAAATTTTTCCTTAGTAAGGACTTCTTATAAGGGTAAAACCAATTAATATAATAAAAAATTAAATAAATCGTTTAGCGACATCTGCCTCGCAACAAAGGAACTAACTCACCAGTAACTATTTAAAATCAATGGTAGCGTAGGTTTTTATTATCTCACCGTATTTTTTTTTTTACGAATTGTTCCCTGTCTCCCGTTCAACCTGGTCTCATGCCGAAGGGCTGACGGGAGCAGGCGACAATATATTAGTACATTGTAAGGAGCATTTTGTTTTTCTTTAAAATTTGTAGAAACTAAACCCAAGCACAGGCTAAAATAAAATACACTGTCAAAACGGTTATTATATTAGGTGTAAATCTTAGATCATCAGGAAATACGTTCAATTACTTCGTTATATTACAAAAAAAAGATTCATTTTCAAAATGGTCACTTTCACACTATACGATTACGTCATTCTCTTTTTGTTTGGTCTCACGCAAAAGCTTGATATTAAACATAATATAAATGTCATGATTGGATCATTGTTTTTTTTTTTTAAAGGAGGTCATGATTTTTCATTAAATCATGACCTTCATTTCTTCGTACTTGTGATTTGTGTAGTTATACTTATTGCATAAATATTCGTAAAAGTACCTCAACGATACGATGTTGTTGAAGTACATTAAAATTTATTTCCGATATTTGCAAAAAAAAGAACAAATATCTATTAGTACCATTTAAATTATGCGATTCGGTTATATTCGTCAAGCTTCGAAAATCCGAATGTATTTTAAAGATATCTATATATTGTATATAGATCTATTATTAACCATTTCGCTTCAATTTAGATTAGGTCATCAAATTTAAAATAGAAGTATAAAGTGTAAAAAGAGTAAAAAGTGTAAAGCCGAAGCGAATAATTTAAATAATAGTACTATTAGTAGGAAAAAACAGCACGCACACTAAGCATACGGCTCTTCTGAAAGAAAGAGACAACCATGGCCTATGGTAATGGTGACTCCATTGACATTATGCGTCGCGGCCCTGTAGACGAGGGTTTGGACCTAATACGCAAGTCAACACGCTACTCTATCCTCCAGACTGGAACATGGTCATTATGGCGGCAGGAATAATTTAAGCTACCCGATCAAGTTGCATCTACTACTAGCGGTCTTCTTGGTAATTACAATTTCTAAGAGAGAGCTCTGATCTAAAAAATCCTGAGGGATTGGTGATTGGAGGGTTGGACTGTAAAAACTTAGATTCTAGGATCCCGTTCTATTCCATGGTCTTTTTTGGAGCGCAGCCTGTTACTCCAGTGATTTATTCGAAACAAAACCAGTAAAATTATCCTTCTAGTTTCAACTAACTACTTTAAATTTGTTTTTTGGAAAAAAACACATAGATATTACAGAGTGTGGCATAAACTAGAATTATACTATTCAAATTATGAATGAAATTTATTTATTTGCGGAATATGTGTGTTAAGAAGTTGTAACCATGGTTTTAAGGCATATCAACATATTCTACCACATTGTAGTCTACAAAAAATATTTGAATCAATGCATTTATTTGTATTTATTACAAACAATCTTAAAGATATATTTTGATATTACCTGTTGTACAGTGCCTACAAAAACTTCTAACTCTAGCCAATCAAACTCCTTGGAAACCATGGCTTCTTTAATTATAATAAGTTTATAATTGTCACAAATATTATATTTATCAAATATATTCAACCGTGTTAATTATGTAGCGAAGATGGATAGATGTTTATTACTTTTTCACGCTAAAAAGACTGAATGTTTTTAAATAACACTTCACAGTAATACAGTTCATACATCAGCGGGACTATTCAGCGTATTTTTAGTGATAATCACTAGATAAAAAGTACATCAAATAGCTGTCAAATGACGTGTTATGCATTTGCTATGTCCACTGTATTTCTGTTGATTACAGGAGATAGCAAATATAAAACATGTCATTTGACAACTATTTGATGTACACTTTACCCAGTGATCGTCACTAAAATATATGGGATCAGCCCCCAGAATAGCATACAGACTATACTCATCAAAAATTTTGTATAATTTGCCGAAAGAGCGAAGCCGTGGGTGGGAGATAGTTTCCTTTTTTTCCTTTGTATATCAGGGTTGAAGATGTGGCGTAATTATTCGAAGTCGAAGGATATTCTGCACTATAACTTAAAGTTCAGTAAAGCTTAGAATTCATAGCCATTTCTATAAATAATTTTAAATATTTTCCCCGATTTCCCCGGGACATCACTATCAGATCCAGACTTGATGGACAATGCGGCCATCTAGGACGTATACTCTTTAAAAAAAACGATTTATATAAAATCCTTGTACAATCTCGTTCACATAGTAATACTAGCTGTTCCGGCAAACTTCGTTCCGCCCGTTCAGTTTGTATGGGAAAATGTCGTTTTTCCTAGTTTCCTCGCTGATGTAAGGGATAAAATCATTTTCAGCATAATCGGTTTAACTATCATTACTATCTTTTATATTTATAGACGATTCATCTTCCATAATTACTTTGTTTTGTTTTTTATTGTTTTAAGGTGTATTATGATATTCTAGGCTAAGACAAATTTAACGAATCAAAAATTATGAAAATAGGTCCAGCAGATCTCTAAATATAAATGTTGTAACAAATCATACTTTCTTTTATATAAATTTATAGCTATAGATGAATGGGATTGCACAAGAATCTTGCGATCTCTTTATCATTTTTTAGAAGTACCTATTTAAGTACCTCACTTTTAATCAAAGTTTCGTATAATGTATACCAAGAGTAACGTCATCAAAGGTGCTTTGTATTGAATACCAAATGCTGGTTAAAGGAAAACGTGAATTGCAGAATCGTTTTCGTTGCATATTTTAATGTGCATCCGAATGCGACCAGGCGCGAAATGGAAATCTTCCTGAATCGCAACTGGCTGCCTTAAGGTTTACTACACTAGATGCGATTTAAGTCGTAAGCGATCCTAAAGATTGTATTAGTACCGTCCGAAAATCGAAACGTTCTTATTGGGTATAAGAGTAACAACAATTTTAATGTTTTGAAATATTTTCGAAAGATAGCAAATGTTTCCGAAATGGTCGCATATAAATTTTATCAATATCTACTATTATTTGAGTTACACTTAATAGAGCAGCCATTTTTCAATTCTCTTGACGACGTCATCATTGGTTGAGTCGGATGGTGATAAAATTATTATGTTACCATTTTGGAATCATGGCCTATCTTTCTAAAAGACTTATCAAAAACGATAGGATACAGATGAAGTAATGGCTTAACTAACATTTAAAAAAAGTTAAAAACATGAAGTCGAATTGAGAACCTCCTCCTATTTTTGTGATCAGTTAAAAATAAGCTCAGCTCGTAAGAACAGCTTGATTGGAAAGCATTGGCATTTATTAATCAAAGGACTAGTATTATCATACATATGCATATCATCTTATCATACATATGCAGGCAACCTATCATTAGTAACCGACTCCAAAAAAATAATATCAATTCTACAGTGTTTGTTACGCAATTACTAGGTTAACGAAGAATGGATTTTGGTTAATTTTTTTGCAAAGATAAGAAATAAATTATAGTAATGATGATTGCTGATGATGAACATCTTGTTGTCGAGGAACTTAGACGAAAATTTATGCAATAAGTATGCAATAACTACGTAAGCCACCGTCCATTTTTCGTTAAATAATTAGGTAATCTTTTGAAAAAACAATTATTAAATCGCGGCATGGTGCGCTAAAATTATATTTTAATATCAAGCATCTGCAGCAGACCAATAAAAAGAAAATCATAGTGTAAAAGTGACCATTTTGAAAATATAATTTTGTATTACAAGATGATCTAAGATGTACACCTAAACAAATAAAAGTGTTGATAGTGCCTATTTCAAAAAATGACTTTTATCTTTATGTGGCATCCGTTCACCAGTCGTCCAGTGTGAAGATAGCCTAATTGAGATGCAATATCGAAATGTTATTTTTTAATCTGAACTCGACGACGGCAGATTGCTTTCCTCTTAGCAAAGGTGTTTCAAATGTGCTCTAAATGCAACTGATATTGCTGTTTCGAGCAATATTCTTAAAATGATATTATTATTGCTAGGGAAGTCGTCGACTTAATACCTAAGTCTTTAACACTCTACTGGGAAATCTTTTGAGAAAATAAGGGATAGCATGATAAAATCAGATAATTTCAAAAAACAATTTAAAAGCTCAGATTATCAGTGACAAGATATAAATACATATCTTCACGATTATATCTGCGAAAAAGTGGGCAGAGGCACGACCAGAGCACCCACGTCTAGTCCTACAATGTGATAGGTGGCAAGCCTATCGCTAACCGGGCACGTGTCCAATCCCTAGCAACGCTGTTTTTTGTTGGGAAATCGAAAAATACATATTTTTTACTGCCCGAACCAAGGATCGAACCCTGGGTCTCATTAAGTCAACTGCAATACCGGACTGCTACACCGTAGAGGCTATATAACACTAGGACCCATCAGGTCCACTAGGACAGGTAGGATAAATGCCTACTATATGTTTTTAGATAGTTAGGTATCTCTGCTTTATCTTTGTCGGTATACCGTCAATGCTCGTTACTATCATGTACCGCTCTGTGGGTGACTGTGTAACTTACTTACAAAAGTATATTTAAATATTACATCATCCGGTTGGCAGCATACAATTATCAACTAATCTGTTTAACTAAGTAAGTGAACATTTCGTATCACAGTATTTGTCACCTTACTTCTTCTAAACTGCTGGACCGATTTCAATTAAATTTTATATTGTAATAGTTGTTACTTTATAGTTGTTAGGTTACAGTTGTTATTTCCTGTCGTATTTCATTCTCCTAATTTTTAATTTTCCTGTGCAATATAAGTTGATGAAACAAAGCTTGTCGGGACAGCTAGTAGATATTATATTTCTAAAGATCGAAAAATCCACTACTTGTTTGGTTTCCAATCTCATTAATTCTTGCACTTATCGTCTGGATTTCCAGTACAGAATAGACTGTTTACCAGGCCCGGGTAGGATTCCACTACCTTAATGTCAATGTCAAAAAGGATGAAATAAGTATCTCTATAAAAAGAATGTATGATGAATCTCAAACGAAATAATATTTTTTTATGATATTGAAAGGCAAATAAGCAAATGGATTTCCTGATGGTAAGAAATTAATGCCGCTTAGAGACACCAAAGGTGCGTTGCCAACCTTGGGAAGGGATGTTTTGCCTTAAGCCAAAGTAAGTTTACCGGGTACCCTATCCTCCGAACCGGAACACGGAAAGAAGTATCAACGGCAAACATTGACGTTATGGCGACAAGAATAGTTAAGGCGGTGGTACCTATCCGGGTAAGTCGCTGCGAGACTCTTCCACCTAGTCTGATGTGATGGTGTTAGTACCAGTAAGCCTATGCTCGCCTTTTACGAGCTGCCTGGCAGGAAGGCAGATGGTCTATTCTGCTAAGGAGCCCGGACCAACAGGGAGAAAATAAGTTTGTTTTATGGGATTTCAATCCAAGTTATTAAGATATAGAATCATTTCAGGAGCCTTTCTTTCAACTTACCAACATTCCCAAAAAAAAATCATTAAAATCCATTCATAATCAGCGGTGTTATCGCTTCTAACAAAAACATAATGGATTGATAACATTCTACTTCTTTGAGTCGGTTACGCCATATTTAATTTAGTACCTAATTGTTGTTAAGTTTTTTTTATTGGATTTCAGTCCATGTTATTAAGGTATAGAATTATCTCAGAAGCTTTTCTTGCGACTCACCAACCTTGCCAAAAAAAAGAATCGTTAAAATCGCTTCCAACAAAAACATAATGAATAAGAGATAAGTAACCGACTCAAAAAAGTCGGTTACACCAAGTTTAATTTAGTACCTAATTGTTTCCACCTCCTGTGTTTGCTATTTAGAAGTTGTTATTTAACAATTAAACTGATCCAGGATTTGGCGTAACTTCCACCTGCGCTCACAGTACAATGAAATTCCCAATAGCATTCTCATTTGCGGCTTCAGGCCAATCCACGTGCTTAGATTCTTAAGCTCGTACCAAATGAGATTAACCTATAATTTATCACTTTAAATTAAATGATTATTTGATTTTTATAGGTAATTTATCACTTTAGATTATCATCGCCTTTGTGGTCTAGCGGTTCAGTTGTTGGACTTGACTGCATGAGGTCCTGGGTTCAAATCCCGGGTCGGGCAACAAAAATAATATTGTTTTTTTCCAATTTTCTAATTAAAAAAAATTTGCTCGGGATTGAATATGTGCCCGGTTGGCGATAGGCTTGCCACCTGTCACATTGTGGGACCTAGTTTCTTCGGCTAGTCGTGGGTGTCCTGGTTGTGCTTCTGCTTACCTCTTCGGGGATATAGGCGTGAACATACTTTTTAGATAAATTTATTGTTTGATTCACTTTATTATTTGTATTGGTCGCCTCTGTGGTATAGCAGTACGGTGTACGGTGACTCCTCGTGGAGATTGGTTTCGATTTCCGGGTCAAGCAACAAAGAGAAAGATTTTTCAATTTTCTTATACAAATAACGTTATCCTGTTGACGATAGGCTGGCCACTTATCACATTCTGGGATTTATGTCTTCAGCTATTCGTGTGTGCAATGGTTGTTAGAAATTAGAAAATTAGACCCGGGATTCGAACCCGAGACCTCATGCAGTCCAAGTCCAACACCCGGACCGCTAGACCACAGAGACGCTGGAGAAATTTAGTGAAACATTAGAAAATTTAAGAAAAGTTATAGAAAATATAAATTGAAATGTTTCACATAACTGTTAGTAGGTAAGACCGGACAACGTTTGTCGGGTAAGCTTGTAAATGAAATGACTCAGCGGTTTGAAATCTATCTCTGAAAATAGCTATTTGCAAGAAACCTTACAGTTATTATTTTAAAACTGATTCTTAATCGTCCACACAATATAATTCCAATAAATATAAACATTAAAAATGTATTCACACTTCTTGTTTGCAATTTTTTTAAATGTGTTTACACTTACAACATACTAGCAGCTTTACCCCAGCTTTGCACGGATGGATTAACATGTACATGTGTATATAAAATGAATCCCCATTTCGTGTGGCCATCGTATCACGCCTGAACGGATGCACCAAGTTTGTTAGCTATTTTATTCCTGCATTAATTATTGTCAGAACAAGATTCTTATGAAAAGTAAAACCGAGATAATTGCACGGAAAATAGGAAAAAACACTGCTTTAATCCAAACAAATTCTTAGTAGCTGTTAACGTCAGGCGATACGAGAAGTTCGCCGGGTTAGCTAGTGTGTTATACACATCAACCTTCCTCTTGAATCACTCTATCTAAGCATACATAGGGACAGACAGTGGAATGCAACTTTGTTTAATATTAGGTAGGTATGTAGTGATAAACCACGACCAACAAAAACTAAACTACATCGTATCAATAAAACAAACTACCATTTGAACAAGATAAAATTCAATTACTTATCAGAGTTAATAGATAATATCAAATACTTCATAGCACGTAACGAATACAACTAGATAACGATATTATATGTCCCTTTGATAAATATTCCGAACTTTTAAATTGGCTTATTTTAATGATCTTCGTACTGAGCATCACTCGGGAATCGGGCACAGTCGTGTTGCCTCGACCCCTAGTAAAAGCCGCACATGCGCAAAGAAGACCACCTTTAATCCACATGAAAATACGTGGCTAACAGTTTAGAATAGTGAATAATACCAGCAAATAAAACGGAAGGAAAACTGTAAATGTAACAAATCAACAAAGCTTTAAGCGTTTTTAACTGGAGCAAATGAACATGAATAGAAGCATACGTAAGCTCGAAGCTCAGTCAAAACAAAGTGCTTTTGCGATGTAAACATGAGCGAACGTAAAGCATTGCTCTTTATTGTGTTTGTGATATGTTATTGCTTATACAGTGTACAAATGTGGTTTATGACAAAAAATGTAGACGAGAAAAAAGAAGAAAGTGTAAACAAAATTGCTGAAAGCATTCCTGACGTTAAACCAAACAGGACTGAACCAAAAAATGTTATAAAAGCCAAAGTCATTCCTTTATTTGTTAAGGATGGATGTAGTGTTTTGGAGGTTTTTACCAGAAAACCTCATAAGAAATCAAGACTATATAGGACTAATACTATGGAAGAAAATAATACCATAACAGTCATAGGAATAACAGTGTTCTTACTCATTTTGGTGTTGAATGCTTTGCTTGATGTTTTAAAAGTGAGAGAGGAAGAAAAAGCTAGGAGGAAATTAAATCCTGATGGGGAAAGAAGGCAGTCGCTAGCAGAGTTTGCAAACAAAAAGATGTTAAGGCGGGAGTCCAGTAAGTTTGGTACACAACTCTTTCAAATAGCAGAATCATTATCGGAACCAGTTGAAGAAAAGAAGAACCAAAAAGAGACAAGACCATATACAAGAGGAGACTCAACTAATTCTTATCTTAGTGAGAAACCTCCGAAACCTCAAACAGAATCGTCTGCCCCACCTTCTATCGGTGAAATGCCATCAGAATCAAAACTAGTAAAGAGGCAGTCAGTTTCCAAAATAATAGGTATGTTATATTCTCTCTTATTTATTGCTTTTTTATATCGATGTGATATATTATTTTAATATTAATTACATAAATAAAAATAACAAAATAAACAGTTCAGTTTATTTATTAAGTACCGAAATGGAAAATATATTTTTTTAAGTAAAATATTAAATGACTAGCAAATTTTTAATAATCTACTTGTCTTAAATTTGTATTTGTTTATTTAAGCAATGTTTGATTATTTTTCTAATTACTATGTATTTGCGTATGTTGCTGTATGTAATTCTTACATTTATTTTCTGATTAAATTATATTTGTAACGACGAGAACATGTAAAAAACTAAACGCTTATATAGTTTGATCAGGAAATGACGAAACACAATTATTGATATTCATACAGGCACATAATATAATGACATAAAAAAACTCATAAATGTTGTTTCGGTTAAATATCCATAGTTAAAATATAAAATGTGCCTGTTGGAGATAAACCTCTATTATTGACTACCTTCCACGTGTTATATGTATTTATTTTATATTCGATGCTATTTCTGCTGTATGTTTATATTTCTTCATTCTTACAAGGTCTGTCAGACGACTGAGAAAGAACTTCAGGTAACCAATCTTAGCACAATTCCAGCTTTGTGGTACCCCTTTTAGAATTCACATTTTGTCTATATGTTGTGTTCATGAGCATGATTGTTGTTTTCACTATTTTGTTAGATGTGTAACATATTGCATTAAATAATAGTTCAATATAACCTACTTTAGTAACCATTTATCAAAACATAAATTGTTCAATATTTATTCGGCGTCCTAATTTACGTAAATCAACAATGTATCGCCTCTGTGGTCTAGCGGTCCGGGTGTTGGACTTGACTGCATGAGGTGCCGGGTTCAAATCCCGGGTCGGCCAACAAAAAGAAATGGATTTTTCCAATTTTCTAATAATAAAAAAATGTTGGTCGGGATTGGAAATGTGCCCAGTTGGCGATAGGCTTGCCACCTATCACATTGTGGGACTTAGTATCTTCGGCTAGTCGTGGGTGCCCTGGTTGTGCCTCTGCCTACCTCTTCGGGGATATGGGCGTGAAGATACTTTTAACAATATACTTGAAACAATTTGCACTTGAACCGTCTTATTAATAAACATGAGCCAAAGTAGGAGTAAAGTTGATATTACATAGATACAGAGGTACATATATTTACGCCAAGTCCCTTACGGAGTAGGCAGGGAGTATCAAGTGCCAGACCACACGATCCTGACAAACCTTTCTGGCTCACATTCATTACCTTTTGCATACAAACACGCCAGTTTCGGAGACTCTTGACACCACCCTCGGATAACATCCGAGTAATCTGATCGTGGAATGTCAACCTAGGTCTTCTCGGGTACCTACATCCATCCACATTCGCATTTTATATATATTACTTGATAATATAATCTGTATTAAATTGTAATAAGGATTATACCAGGTTTAACCTTGGAGAATTGCGCCTCGTTTATTAATAAGATGGTTATTTTCTACTTTGTGAGCAATATCGTTAGTGATATCGCTTTGATATTTCAGCATCAGAATGACTGATTAATTTTTACATAATGGTCCAGGTTTTCTGTGTAGAATCATAGGTTACTTAATTACCTATAAGATCACCGAAGGTTAGTAGCGATCCCCCATTAGCTATTCTAGCTGCCATAAAGACTGTCATATTTCGGTTTGGACGGTATGATAGACGGTAAACTCATTTATTTTTATTTCATGGGATTAGAACGCAAACAAGCAGATGGATCTTTTGATACTACCTGCTTACCCCGTACTTACTTACTTAAACTTAGCGTGAAGATATGTATGTATGTATATACCACCGTGGCTTATGGCGTTGTGATTAAGAACAAATCTTTGGTCCGGTTATCTCAACGCACAAAACGGTGCATACGGTTCTAGTTTCATAATACATCGGAAAATATTTTCAACAAAATAATGTTTAAATGATATAAATTATTATATCGTCTCTGTGGTCTAGCAGTCCGGCGTCAGACCTGTCTTCTAGAGGAGGGGTTGCCGGGTCGGGCAACATAAATAGAAAATGTGTATTTTCAATTTTCTAATAAAAATGTGGTTGCCCGGAATTAGATTTAGGCTTGCCACCTTTCACGTTGTGGGACTTAGTGTCTTCGGCTAGTCGTGGGTGCCCTGGTTGTGCCTCTGCCTACATATTTAGGGATATAGACGTGAAAATACTTTTTTAAATATATTTGTTTAATTATGAAACTACACAATAGTCGCATAAAGCAACTTAAACGCCAAAAACTAAGTTACTAGTGACACTACATTATACGGTACATTATCCGGATTCTATAACTACAGTAAATGCAAGCCCTCCCAAGCCAAACACAAACTCTCAAATCACTACACTACACACTCGCTGCCGGTCTCAGCGATGAAGACCTCTCTTGTACCCGGCGCCTAATGTCGAGCGACGAGCCACTACTTCTCTGTCAAGTCCACCCAGTATCCAGAACGCAGCACCAAGTCGAGGTACGGTCTCCCGGGAGACAGCCCTTCTTGCTGGCGTTGTAGAGAACAGTCCAATCCATCTAAATAATGATGTCTCAGGCTGAGCACTCTTCTCGGCCCTCAAAGTCCGGTGAAATTGTAAAAACCGTGAGGTTGGCAACACATTAGTCATAAAGAAAAAAAGTCATAATATATAGTGTCACGTCACGCGGTATGCGGTTTTGGATTTACCTACTATATACATACTTTTGGATTTACGAATGATAAACGCCTTCAATGGTCTTTTATTCCGAAGTAGTAATATGTGAGGCGAGCGGTTAGACCAAACTTTGTACGTTGCCACGGATGCAGAATACACCTACCATATTTCAAAATATGTCTTTAATGCTTTCAAAAGTGAAGTTGCTGAAGTTAGTAGGAATACCAATTCGTTGCAAGATTTTACCATAAAAGAGACTAATTGCACTAATGAAATAATCCAGCATTTACACTAACCAGCTAGATTTCTTCGACAGCTCGCACAGGCATAAAAGCAGTATCGTTTCATTAGTGTCTTTTTTTATGATATTGGAAGGCAAACAAGCAGACGGCTTTCCTGATGTTAAGAAATTCACGCCGCCTATAGACACCCAAGGGTTGTAATGGTGCGTTGCCAACCTGAGGCCGGGATGTTAGACCTCGAGCAAAAGTAAGTATACCGGCTACCTTACCCTCCGAACCGGAACACGTCATGACGTTATGGCGGCAGGAATAGGTAAGGCGGTGGTACCAATCCGGGCGAGTCGCTGCTAAACTCTACCACCTAGTCAGTTGTCACGGTATTAGTGACGGTGAGCCTATGCTCGCCTTTTACGAGCTGTCTGGCAAGAAAGGCAGATAGTCTATTCTACAGAGGAGCCCGGACCAACACGGGGAAAAGGGTCTAAAGCGAAGAACGTGCTCTTCTTTTTTATGTATTTGATTTATTTGCAATAATATCGAATGAGAAATCTTTAACAAACTATGTAATACTAGCTGTTGCCTGAGGATTCATCCGCGTTTTCACAGGAACCTGTTTGGCCTGAGTTGCACTGCGGGAGTGCCGGCAGAAATGAAAACTTGAATATTAACGTTGTGCATTTTTGATATTTTGGAATGGTTAGGGAATAATTTTGCACGACTTGTTTAATTATCCGTATGAAAGTATCATCATTTATGTGGTAGAATACAATATTCATTTATTGTGCTATCGTACACATACATGACAACAAGAACATTCGCGCAAGCGCCCTGCGCCGTCTTACGAATTTTCGGTCAGGTCACGTGTCCTGACGCGAGTTTAGAAGTTTTTACCTATTTCAAAAAAAGTGCGCAACGCTGCTAAAGAAGTTTTCACTTCAAAAATTTCGCCTTTATAATATTAGTAGGATTATTGCGCAGCCCTAGTTCCCTGATCAGATGAGCATTCACGATCGACTTCATTCAGCGTCAAACATCGAGCTTCAAAGTTTAATACAGAACTTTATCATAGTGTTGTTAAGATTAAATCCTATTAATATTATAAATGTGAAAGTTTGTCTGTTTGTTTATTTGTTTGTTACTTTTTCACACAAAAACTGCTAAACCAATTGTAATGAAATTTAGTACACACATAGGAGGTAACTTGGGTTAGCACATAGGATAGTTTTATCCCGAAACAATGTTACTGTGGGACCACGCGGGCAACCCCGCGGGCAAGAGCAAGTATTTAATAAATCACATATATATATGAAATATCACTGTAGTTGATTCAACAGATAGAGCTAAAGTTTTTCGTATGTTTGTTTAAACGTAAAAAAATACATTTCTCAATATAGTCCATTTCTTAAGGTTGCTAAAAATTCTAGTAGAAGTGATGATAATACTACGTGCGGCGAGATAGTAAATTAATCCTGTATGTTTTTTAATAATATAAGTTCTAAGACACAACGCAATAATGAATCTATTTACCTAATTTAATGTGAAATTAGGGAACTAATTTACTAATAAAATGTACGTAGAGTACTGTACGTAGGATTTACTGTAACAAATGATAAGCATACCTAGCATGAAATACAAAAACATTAAAATGTTGGTAGATAGCTTCATTTGTAAACCTAATTAGCTGTCAGTTTTGGCTAATAAAATGTATTTAGAATGGTCAGTCAAATAAGATTAACTGTACAAAATAGTGTAAGAAATATGTATCTGTGTGTAGTAGTGTGAAATGTGAAAAAATGATGTGTGAAAGTACGAGAACTTACCAGATGTAAGACTAGAGATTGATTACAAAGAACATTGCACTCCTCACTCAAATAGCCTCATATAAGTAGTTTGTGATTAGTCAGCCAGTTTCTAATAAACTAATTAATTTCATTCTAAGTATTCCTAATTTTTGATTTAGCTCCTCTTCAAAAGCTGTTTAACATGAGTTTGGTGTAGAAGTCTAGACCAAACTCGTGTTTAATAGCTTTTCGGTTCAGTTGGACTTGAAAGTCTAATCCAAAATCATATTAATAGCTGCTATGAAGAGTTAAATAGTAGATTAAAATTGATTACCGTTTCGAAAACTGGACGTTAGTTTGACAAACTTAGAAATTTAAAAAAAGTAGTTTTTGTTAGGTCTATTTTTAATTACCTACATTATAATTTACTCTCCAAAACTTTCATTGAATAATTTTAATACTAATAGTGGATTAGTTATACAAATATATGCAATCACGGTGAAATTGTGGCCATTTAGTCCTTTTGTTTGATATTCGAACTGAATATTTTTTTCAAAAAAACCGCCATTTTATTGCGACGGCCATTTTAGATTGCCATCAATACAGATTGTATTTAACAAAATAAAGTTGTACTTCAAACTTTATCTCAATCGGTTATCTGTTCAAAATTCAGTTCTAAAATTTGTCGCTCACCAATAAATCAACAGCTCAAATAATATAAAGTATCTTCACGCCCGTATCCCCGATGAGGGAGAGGTAAACAGGGCACTTACGACTAGCCGAAGACAATAAATTTCACATGTGATAGATGAAAACCTTCCGACTACTGGGCACATACTATCCAGTCCCGGGCAACGTTATCTTCATTACATAATTGAAAACCTGCATTTTCTTTTCGTGTTAAAGCTTGTAAAATGGAGATACCGTAATCCCCTGTGTGATCGCATTTACACTATATATTGAGAATAGAGAATGAAGACATAGAATCGAGCACATCAATATGATAATCTAATTACACAGCATCATTAGTGGCTTTGATCGACCGGTTGGATAATTAATGCTCGATGATCCGTAGATCGTAATAGAGTTAGTTGCATTAATTATGGTTACTATTCGTTTCTAGATTTGATACGAGTAGTTTAGTTTGTAAATAGATTCATTCAAATCCATTTTATTAAATTTATTAAATATATTTAATGCTGATTCCGTGGTTTTGTTGCTGTGCTCTTTTACTGTGTACATTGGAAATGCTAGACGCAGCAAATTTGACTGGCAACGTATTTCTAAATATAACGTTCTAAATTACCTTCTAACACAGACTTAAATCATTCTATAATAGATGACTACTTAAATTTTAATAAATTGAACGCGCTTACGCAACCTCCCTTGGCATGTTGGAATTCCTTGGTATATTCGTTTTTTTGGATCCATTTTAAGTAACTAAAATGGAAATAATAAATTCTAAAAAACACTATAGTTTATTGATTATGATAATAATGGATGGATGAATAAAAGCTCATGTCATATCTCTGACCAAAATAGCATTTCGTAGAAAGTGTAATAAAAATATCTCAAACTATCCATAAATACAAAAACTGTGTTACAGGAGGTCGTCCCGCAGCGATGGTCCGACGATCATCCTTTCCGGCTTTACCTCTCAACCCAGACATTCAAGCGCTGAAGATGAGCCATCGTCAGTCCTCTTTCGACAGCGACGACGAGAGCGAAGGACGAGGTCGCCGAGTTCGACTTATTCGGAGATATTAGACTTCAATATTCATTTCAAAATCTAATCGTCTTATTAATAAAGTCAGATATTTTTTATATTGGTCAGCCAGTTTGTAAAACTTTAGACTACACATATGAATCTTGACCTGTGATTTTATATTAATATACATATATGCGACCTACAACTAAAGGAAAGCGCACATTTGTATGAAACGGGACGGGGCGCATTGTAGCGGAATAATCCGCTCACAAAGCTATTCAGTGTCTTTTTAGTGATGATCACTGGGGTACATCAAATAGCTGTCAAATGACGTATTTTGTATTTGCTATCTCCATTTTATTTCTGTTTGGTACTTTAGATAGCAAATATAAAACACGTCATTTGACAGCTATTTGATGTACTCTTAACCGAGTGATCGTCACTAAAAAGACACTGAATAGCCCTGCAAATCGCTTTCATACATTTTGTGTGTTGCAACGCACACTACGCTAGGCTGAATCGCAGCGTAATTTACGCGAGATCGTTTTGTACGACAATTACCAGAGGCACTACTTTCCAGTTGCCACCCTTCTCTTTTAGGACCTAGCGCTATCCTCAATCCTGATGTGCACTATCCTTAAGAGTGCTAGTTTACCTACTGGTAACACTTCTGTCTACCCAATTTATATCAGGCTTGATAGTATTTGACAAATCTAAATAACTGTACCTACTCTTCAATAAAGCTGATAGTGCTAATCTGTACTCTGACTTTATTAATAGGACGGTAAACATAGTTGTTCTTTGTTCCTTATCAAAACGAATTTGAAGAAATTTGGCTGTTGTGTTAGCATTTATAGATAATTTAGGTATTTATTGATAATTACTTGAAAAGTTGAAATATTTTTAATAGATCTGGAATACTGCCACAGACACACATGGCGAGAGAAACCAAAAATGAAATATTTAAATTTTCAATCAACATTTATTTTAAAAAGCAATTGTTCTGAAGCAAATATTGGACAAAATATTTATGAATTAAATGCCATATAAATAAAACCTATCGTAATCATTGACATTATGAAAAAAACTTGGTATAATTACTTAGGCCTTAGGAATTAATTCACTTTAAATGACATTGATGTTATTTTTATGTACGTTAATAATCTTTCGTACCTTTATCATATAAACTAGCTAAAACATGTTTTTTTTTTTTGAATGACTAAATTGTTGCTAATCTCGCGATTTTATGCAACTTCACCGAGCTTTACCTAAAACATGATAGCTAACACGAAGTATTGTTTCTAGAACCATCCATATTTTTCTAATAAACATAGACTTAATAGTCTATATTAGTAATAGTAGTATTTTATTTTAACAATAATTTGTTAGATTATTAAACATAGCTGTCATTTTTAAACGCGTTAAAACCCAGATTAAACATTTTACGAATACGAATAAAAAAGCTAGTATTTTTAAGAAACTCTTCATATCACGTACTCTTTCTTATACACGAAATGAAACCTGATTAACCTGTTACTAAATGTTATAACGGAATAAGATGTTGTATTTCATGTAATTTTAAATACTTTGAACGAATGAGCTATGTAAGTGAGGAAAAACCAGGAAAAGCAAAGACTGACGAGCCTTAGCCATATTGGACGGAGATTTTTGAAAGTAGTTCCAATTTTCTCATTATAACTTTAAAAACTTGGAAACTAATGTGTGATGAAAAAACAAACACTATACTTTATAAGACAGTCCAGAGAGCTGTTAGGACGTTTTTATCTCTAAACAAAACACATGCTAAAATAATTAACAAATAACTATGTACTGATTAAGTTGAAAGTTCTCATTTTTTATGATTATCTAAAATCTAAAACTATTTCGCAAAGTATTTTTTATTCAAGTATTTCTATTTTAATGTTTTTGTATTTAATACTTATACCTGAAGTATAAATAATATGTAATGTTTAAAAAAGAATATACGTTAATATTTGTGATGTAAAAACTCTATATACGAATGTATGTACGCTGTACGAATATAGCCAAAGCGCATAATTCAAATAGTAGTACTGTACATGTAAACATGTATTTTTATCTGAGCAATTTTCTTATGTTCAATAAGAACTTTCTGCAAAGAATTAGAATAGATCAAAGTATTTTTATTTTAACCCTGTGCTTAGGATAAATTTTAAAAACAGAAAAAATTTCGTCCTGGGCGGGATTTGGACCCGTAACTTTTCTTATCAAATCGACGAATGCTCTAACTCTAATGCTCTAAATTTTTAAAATTTTTAATTTCTTTATTTACCGTTAATTCATACTCAGTAGCTCAAATGGTTAGAGCATTCGTCGTCGTGCGACGAAAGGTTACGGGTTCAAATTCTGTCCAGGGCCATTTTTTTTCTTTTTTTCTTTCTTTAAAATTTATAGAAATCATAATAAGTACTCAAAATAATGTACTATATAGAGTCACAATTTAAATAATATTTATATTCCTTGGTCACAATATACTAAGAATATAGTGGTAAAGTCGTCTCATTATTAGTAATTTTTTTATTTTGACTATGTTATGAAAGTTCCCACTTGTAAATAATCATAAACTTTAGTTAGGGTTCTTAAATATTAAGAATTATTTCTATAGTTAGGAAAATTTCTATAGTTAGGAATTCTATAGTTAAGAAAAATTTTCTTTATATTTACAATTTAATTAAATTAAAATAAATGTTTATACTCACATAATATATCTAAATGTAATAAAGTAATGGTACTAATTCTATTTACAGTATATATTCTTTTTAAATAGAAACCGAAATCACATAAACTTGATAAAAGATGGCGTCACTTTGCGCAAATCCATAGGTACTAAAATCCAAATAAAAGTATATTGTTGGCGATTTTTGGCGGAAAAATTTTATTGGGATAATTTATTTGGATTTTAGAAATCACATACTTTATTTATATCGTAGAATCACTAAACTTTGAGCTTTATTACCTTGAAGTCTGATTGTAAAATATAGTCTGATAAGTTTAATAATTTCTTAATCTACCTTCTAGTCTTATGCAGCTACTGTATTTTTGATCTCTTTGACATTAAATTATTACTTATTACATTTCAATTATTAATACACACTTCAATTATTATTACAAATTACATTTCAGTTACTGGAACATGGATATTATTCCTCATGTTGGTCCGAGTCCAAGTAGAATAGACCATCTAACTGCCTGGTAGGGAACCAGGTAACTCGTAAGAGTCGAGGATAGGTAAAATAAGTCATCACCAACAAGATTACTGGTGGACGAGTGCTGTGCAGCAACTTGCCTGAGTAGGGCGGATTACCTATTTCTGCCGCCGCTAACATGACTGTCATGTTCAAGTCGGTAGGGTAGGGTAGTGGGTAGACTTAAACCATAGGCCTAGTACCTCGGCCATAGGACAGTAACAAACCTGTAACGTCTATGGTGTCTATAGGCCGCAGTTGAAACTTACCACTCGAAAATCCGTGAGCTTTTTAGCTATCTTCTCATATATAAAATTGTAATTTAAACTAGGGGAATGAGGGGGGAATTCGGATAGGGGGTGAAACCAGATAGTTGTTATTTCATTACTATGGTTATCGCTGCCTGTTAGTGCAGTTGCAAAAGGCGATGACGACAACGTCTCAGCGCTTGCGTCTATGGGAAAACAACTAAAATAAAGGTAAGTGATCTAATATTTTGTCAATTTTATAGTATTATCATTTGATGTAAATGTGTACAGACATAGGATTGCATTTTATCATGAAATGAAACTTATTAAAGTTACTAAAGAGTGAGTTGTTATGATTGCAAGGTCAAACCTAACCTGTTAGAAAAATATTTTCGAATTTGGTACCTGTGGGGTACAAGCGGACGGGGTGTTATCGGATATCCGGAATCACATTGATACAGAAGATGAGACAATTATAGAAAATGAGTATTATATGTGTCCTCATTATTTTTGTCTTTAATTATTTTATATATGTCTGAAGTAACAACTTATCTTATTTACAGATTCATCTTACCATACCATAACATACGTGCCTACATAAAAAATCAAACAGGTCACAATGGTTAGAGTCGGATATGCTTTTAACAATAAAAGGCAAAATGGGATATCGACTAGCATTACACAAGTACTATGTTCCTAAGAGATCTTTAGAAGACCGTATAAAGAAGATTAAAGCCAAGAATTATAGTGTTCCGGAAGTGTCCTGGTACTAAAAATGTGTTTTTTTCTGATGAACTAGAAGGTCCAGATTATTTGGATTGACCAAAATAGATCTGCGACGCTTGGCATTCTAATTAGACGAAAGAAACAGATTGAACCACAACTTTAACAAAGAAACCGGACTTGCAGGCTTAGACTGGGCTAGTAGATTCTTGAAATAACATTCAGAGTTTTAATTAAGAGTTTTAATTAATTAAGACTTCAGCTGCAAAGGTGACGGGTTTCAACAAAGCTGTGGTAACATTGTGTGGTGGCACACGAAAGTTGCATTGGATGCACCGAGTCTGAATTAATATTTTATAAACACGAAAAACTGCCAATAATTTGATTATTCTGTGTTTCTATGGTACACAGGTACGGTGAATACAGATTCACCACATTTAGATTAAATGCCTATCCGGTTTTACCCATATGTAAGGGGTGAATGCGGATATAGATTTTTTTATAAAATTGGCTATAGTTCCTACAGTTAACATTTAATTCTAACAATTCGTAGCCAAAATATTACCAAATGTATGCTAAATGATATATGATTTTATTTTTTTAAATATATAACATAATTACTAATGTACAGTAATTATTCCTTAACTATCCGGGGTTACCCCACATTCCCCTACTGAATTATTTTACTAGTACAGTCGCTTAGACTATATACTCGCATAATCTATGTAAAGTCCTGCAGCTACCATTCAGTTACCTACCATTCGCCATAATATCAGTGCTTGCAATTGTCTTAATTTAGTTCGGAACAAAGATATCCGGCAATCTAGCCCTAGTTACGCAACGCACAATTTACATCTTTAGTGCTTAAATGCTACCATTGCTTTCTACTCTTGAAAATCCTTCTTCATATTTGTATTTCTGTTCACATTATCAAAAACTACAAAGTTTGTCCCCAACCTGTCATGAAAAGCACAGTTACAATAGTTTTTTTTTTATATGGAAAAGCAGCTATCAGGCGATAATTTTATTTAATTTGGTAAAAGCTGGAAAGTCTTCTGAGCTATTGACAAACATTTTTAAAACCAGGATTCTCAAAATTGCGCATTCCTCCTCGAAGGATCTCAGGTCGCTCTGTTTTGGATACAATGTTACCGATAATTACATCCACTATGCAGAAATTCAGGGACGGCGTTTGGGTATGGCGCGGTTGGGCAACCGCCCTGGGCCCAAAGATGTAAACGGGCGTCAAATCCTGTAATTTATATATTATTTACCTTCTAGTATGGTTTTAAAAATGTAGGGAGCGCCGTATAAATTACGCCCAGGGCGCTGCTATTATTAAAACCGCCACTGCTGAGAAATCTAATCGCTAAATAGATGAAAGGTATGTTTTAGAAAGATGGAAACCATTACTTAAAAGTCTCCCAGATAGCTACAAATACGGTAAGCTGCTGCTCATGCAAGTTAGCCCATAATGAATGTACCAAAGTGAGTTAAGAGAAAACATTTAGTGATAAATTGACCACCGCATACCTTCATAAGACATTAAAGATTTTCCACGTTTTGGTCCAGGTTTGCTGAGAAGAAGACTATCTGCTTCTCTTCCCGGAAACTAGTAAGAGGCGAGAACAGGTTAAAACAACCTACAAGAGCACTGATGGTAGTGAGCTGTGCAGTAATTTATACATCTATCCTATCCTGTTATAAAAATTATAAATGCGAAAGTTTGTATGTTTGTCCTACACGCAAAAACTGCTTAATCGATTTTCATGAAATTTGGTACACACATAGAGAGTAACTTGGATTTACACATAGTGTAGTTTTTATCCCGAAAAAATGTACTTGTTGGACCATTTACGGGGCAACGTCACGTGCAACAACTAGTAATACAAATAAATAAAATTGGATTGTCTATTTGTAAAATTAAAATAACCACATGCATCTTATGAATGTATATACAATACATATCGCATCCGGTTCCGGCTTATCTCTGAAACTACTGAACGGATGTTAACGGAACTTTCACTGGTCGAGAGTTGATATATTAAGTAGTACCTTTAGCTACTTTTGTTTCAAACTTTTCATTAAATTCCAAGCGGTCAAAGTCGCAGGCACAGCTAGTTAATATAATAGACAAATTGTATCGTATATATTGACGTTCTTTAAAGCTGCTGATGGACGATAAGTAGCGGTCTTCGGTTTTAAGCCCAAATAATTATCACGGTAGGTATGCTGTCTTCGCCCGTAACAAGTACATAGTGGGTGGAATGTTATTAATACTCCGCATATCCCAGTTGATTTTGAAATCGACTCAATATCGTAATCATGGTTGGCGTAGATCCAAGCAACGTAAGCGGTATCAGGTCGAGGGCGTCACTCATTAACAGCTGTAAACAATGGTTAACAGTGTAAAATTAAAGGATATTTCAGTACTAATAACACTAATAACAGTTTTATGCCCGGTTCCTATATTCAAGAAACGGATCGGTTTGATTATGAATGGTAGTATTTGGGCGATTAGTAAGATTGCTAACAACGGTTGCTCGTCTTCAACAGTTAAGGGTCCATATACGCTAAAATCATGGATCTTGGTGACAAAAATACACAAGATTAACATGAATATGCTTTATAAGACTAGTGTTTCCAAAACACGATTCATTTCACTTTGCTCGATTGAAAAAAATCAAAAAGTTAACCCTTTTTTGAAAGCAAAACGGAAATGTCTACTTCAAATATGAAAATATCGACACCAGACTTAACCCTTTCAGACCTGATTTTTTATTTTTTAGAATTTGTTTGAGCCGATTTTATTTCAGTTAGATATT
>NJDD01000171.1:177213-189720 GCA_002245505.1 Calephelis nemesis
TCACCATGTTCTGATGATGAGGTCCCGATAAAATCGATGAATACACTTCACTTACTTTTTACCACTTACTCTTGTGTACTTTGATGGTTTTTTTATTAAAATTGAACTCAGATTCTTGATTTTTTACTGCGTTTTAAAATAATGCGTCTATGTATACCCACATAAATACAACAATAAAAAAATCGTGCTAGTTACACTACCTTTAACTCAAGAACGGCTGAACCGATTTGGTTGAAAATTGACGGAGAACTAGGGAACGGACATAGGATACTTTTATTCACATTAGTATGCGAGAAAACTAAAAAAGACACATTTAAATATTTCCCATACAAATATAATAATAGGAACGGCTAGTATTTTATAGTTTAATGTCATTGTAGTGTAACTAGAGAAGAGAAAGAATTTGCATTATTCTGCAGGTCGAAAATGTTACTAGAAAATCCGAACCTATATCGACTTCGCTGAGCTGTTTATAGAATAAAACGTATTTTGTTATAAATTTAGAGTATTTTGGATATAAGTAAATACTTTATAATATTTATATAATGTTTTTGATATAATATTTATAATATAATATTTTTTACTATAAGTAACTATTTTTAGATAACCAATATATACCTAAAATGGGTTACCTAAAAATATGTTGAGCAGAATATTTTTTTTAAGGTTTTTAAAAATGATTTTTCAACATCCTGTTTTTTGCAGGCAACCCTGTCAATGTGTTTACAATAAAATAGCGCATATACTGAAATGTATATTTTTTCTATTATACAATCAAATGACAGTAGCTGGCATCGACATAGCTGTTTATACCTGGCAACCCAGGTAACATTCTAACGTCTTATATGTACTTTGACATTATATTTTGTTATTGATATTTTCATTTAATGAAAACAGTTTTTTAAAAATAATTAAAAACATTTTCCCAGTTTTCCTATTATCAACCCGGTGAAAGTTGATTTACATTCGGATCTTGGAACATAGTTCATGTAGTCCAACTTTATGTTGACACATTTTACAAAGTAAAATTAACTATTTTGATTAATTATTAATAGAAAATATAATACGTTAACAAATAAAAAAGTGTGAAAAACGATGCTGCAAAATTCTCAAAAGCAACTAAAAGCGATTAGAGCACTAAAACAAAAAACTCTTCAATTAAAGTGACTTCAAAATTATGACGATTTTACCAAAACATTTTAGTTTAGCGATATTGATCTTTATTTCATTGCAATAAAATTGAACAGTCGATCTAATTTTAAATAGAAGACCTTGCCTCAAAAATAATTTCTCCCAACCTACGTAGCCACAACGTACACGTAGTATTCTTGGGACGGGATCACAGTGAACTCGTCATATGAAAAAGCATCTTTAGAATCGTATTTGCCAGTTTCAGTGTTCAAAATGGATTGCAAAGATTACATGAATAATGTTTTGCATTGGAATTATAGAGGATTTACAGAATTCCCTATCCAAAAAATAGCTGGGGAAGAAGCAGAAATAACAGATATTTATTTAAAAGAGAATTTAATCACTCAGATCCCAAATGATATTGGCAAACTTTATAACTTGGAGAGTTTGTATTTGAGCGGAAATGAGATAAGTGAGTTGCCGAGGGAGATATCGAAACTAGTGTGCCTGAAATGCTTGGATGTTAGTGGTAACCGCTTGAAGTGTGTTCCGGAGGAGATAGGGGATTTGTGGAATTTGAAGTTTTTGATATTGGACGAGAATGAGTTGCGCCAGTTGCCACTACGGATGGTGGATTTACGACGGCTCCGTTATCTTTCGGTTTGTGGTAATTTGTTTTTAATTAGTGTTTTATAATGGTTTTACTTTTTAACCAATTTGGAAATAGGAGATTACATTTTCGATTAATATGTTTTTTTGTGGGATGTCAGCAAATAAACACACGGCTCTCCAGGTGGTAAGAGGTAACTGTAGCTTATAAACACCATGGATGTTACGTGTGCGTTGCTATTGGGCAAGTCTAAAGTCTACCTACCCTCCAGACTGGAATGTAACATGTTCATTATTGTTATTTTTTTATGATATTGAAAGGCAAACAAACAGACGGATTTTCTGATGGTAAGAAATTCCCGCCACCTAGGGACTAGACTAGACTATAGAGTTTGTTTGTTTGTTACTCTTTCATGCTAAAACTTCTGAACTGATTTTTATAAAATTTGGCACACACATAGAGGGTAACAGAGGGTAACATACGATAGTATTGGTCGCGAAAAAATGATCTTGTGAGACCATTAAGCACGCGGGAAACGTCGCGGGCAACACCTAGTATAAGATAAAAATGAGTCCCATTTAGCGTTGTTATAGCATTGCGATTGAAATTAACGAACAGATGAACTAATTTAGCTAATTGTTTTTTTTTATTGTGTTGGTTTTTGTCAGAGAAGGTTCTTATGAAAAGAAAAAGCGGAAAAGTTGCAGACAAAACAGTACCTTATTTTGTACACATAAACTGTTAGCTAATTTTAAGTGACACGAAGTTTGCCGCGTCGGCGAGTAGTGTTATAAGTTATATTTACCCCGTGTTGGTTCTGGTCCTCTGTGTAGAATAGATCTGCCTACTTGTCATTAAACTCGTAAGAGACGAGCATAATAACATGTTGAAAGGGTACCTTATCTATTCCTGCTTCCATAATGATAGCGTTATGTTCAAGTCCGGAGGGTAGCTGGTAGACTTGTACAACACAGGACAGCGGCGCACCTGTAACATATATGGTGTCTATGTGCCATGGCAGCCTCCTATCATCAGGGGCCATGTGCGTGTTTGCTCTCTTACCACATAAAAAATTTGAAAGAGTATGTACGAGAGAGTACGTTCCATTTTCAAGTCAAAATTCTAAACCGATTTTATTAAGATTTTATACTTTCATCGCAAGTACTTTTACATTACATTGTACTTAGACTATTTAGCGAGTGTTAACCTAAATCAAATAGCAATTGTATAACACAAAGTGTTATATAAAGTGTATTTTGAAAAAGAACAAGTGTTATTTTAACATTTTTAAGTACTTACCTACATAAAATAGGTTAGCCCTTCAAAATAGGAGGACAAAAGTTACTTTGTATATCCAATATTTCAACAGCTTCCCGTGGGAGTATCCCAAGGGTAATATTTGTAAAAGCATCTTTAGCTTTTATGATAAGAAAATAAGTTTGTTTGAAAGGATATTTAAAATAATTAAAAAATTTAATAAACTTTAAGTCGAGTGTCACACTGCGCCAAATACCGGAGCGGCAAGAAGCGATGAGGTTTTTAACCTCTAAATTTTGCCACACAGGGATACGGTGTCAGTTTGTTTTATGGAAAGAAATAAAACATTTATTAACAAACTAAAACTTACCACACATTGCTAATAAAAAAAATCTAATGTAACTTAAATAACGTACAAAATATGATAGCAGGATATAAAGATAGAGTGTGGTAACATAAGTCCGCCAAGGAAAAGCGCAGTATTTGTTGTGATTTTGTATACAAAGTTAAATTTATTTGTACTCCACAAAAATATGTTGGGATACTTAAAAAAATGTAACGAATTTCTAACACACGTATTCCGCAAATGTTTTTTTATTTAATTTCAAAGTTAAACTACGCATACACTACGATGCAGTGTGATACCCGCCTTAAACACCACGATAGACCGGATTGCATTGTTATAAAAAAAACCTGATCGTGATCAACGTTGGCATGCAAATACCTACAATCAATATAACTTAGAAATCTTCAAAATAAATAAATAAATGGCTTAGTTGGCGTTTGCCCCGCCGAGTTTCGCCCAATTAGGGTAAAACGACCACGTCCATTGTTCGTAATATTTTTGAGTGGCGTTTGCCCCATAACTTTTTTTAAGTATTATTTGTAATGTGAAAAACAAAACTTTTTCACTCGGACATTGTATAGAGCTTTTATTATTTTAAGCGTTTTCGTTAATAAAGATAAAGACATAAGTAAATATTATTGTCGTTAAGACGTAAAACAATTATTGTGAGTAGGCAGGTATGTTTTAAATTGGTATTATGAAAACTGTTTTAGATTGTAAAATACTGGTTATTGTGATTTATCATGTTTAATATTCTTTTTTCCCTTTATAGTTATAATATTTTTTAGGAAATGTTTTTGTATTTGTCCTACAGTACCTTGCTTTTACTTAAATTATATCACACTACCAAAAATTTTGCATTCCGACTGTACAAATATTGCATAAAAAAGTTGCGGGGAAACGCCACTCCAAAATATTAAGAACAATGGACGTGGTCGTTTTACCCTAATTGGGCGAAACTTGGCGGGGCAAACGTCTACTAAGCCAAATAAATATCCCTGGACAAATCACACAAATTGAATCTAACCCCAAAATAAGCAAATTGTATGTTTGTGTTATGGGTTTCAAGTCATCGATTCTAATACATAGAAATACTAAAATAGGGACCAGAATATATAAAAAAAATAAAGGTAGTAAAACTGCAGACACCGATTCCGACTATTTCATTAGGTAGGTACCACGTCACTATCTGATATTTCTTTTTTGAGAGATAACTAGATAATTATTCCGAAATGGTCCCACATAAATTTTATCAACATTCTACTACATACCTACTAGATTTCGGGTTAGCAATGTTAAGAGTTATGCATTCATCTAAGTAAAACTGAAAAACAGCTAGTTGTATCATGAGAAAAAATAATTTGGGACCTCCTCGGAATCATAACCGATCTTCCTAAAAAAGATCAATTAAAAATAGTTTGGTTATTGGCCGAGTAATTGAGTAATCGCCACTGTGGTCTAGCGGTTCAGTTGTTGGACTTGACTACCTGGGGTCCTGGGTTCGATTCCCGAGTCGGGCAACAAAAAGAAAATTTGGTTTTTCCAATTTCCTAATAAAGAAAAACGTTGCTCGGGATTGGAAATGTGCCCGGTTGGCGATAGGCTTGCCACCTATCAAATTGTTGGACTTAGTGTCTTCGGCTAGTCGTGGGTGCCCTGGTTGTGCCTCTGCCTACCTCTTAGGGGATATGGGCGTGAAGATGCTTTAATTGCGTAAGAAAGATAAAAAACATACTTATAGACGAATTGAAAACTTCCTTTTTTGAAGTTGTCTAAAGTACCTATACAATATTTTTCGCTCAATATCTTTCGCTGTGAGAGAAGCGAAATACAACTTACAGGCGCAAGTAACTAATAATAATAATATTAAAGCTGATGTAATATATGTAGAATTAGTAGCTGTTGCAATAGTAGCCGTTAATCCTCGTATGTTTTAGTGTCGATCGTAAAACGAAGGAAGCAGTTAGGCATCGATAACAAACTAACTATAAATCAACCAAACGTTTCCTTATTGATCTGTTTGACCCAATTCAGTAGGTTTCAGCTACGGTGTACGAAATTCATAAACTACGTACTAAATATTATTTATAGAACATTTCAATATTTTCGTATTTACTAATTTTCAATCGACGAAAGTAAGAGAAGTTTCGGATTCGGAAGACGAAAGAGCTCTAAAAGAAAAGAGAGTTTTCTTCTCTTTGGTTTTCTTAATGTAACGTACCAATACTTTTTCATCTTACACCACGCTTAGTTCTCAGTTTTTGACATGAGCGTTAACATTAGCTAAGTTGAAACTTGCATCGAATCACTCGATTTAACAAAATCGGATTTAAAATATTACTTCCATCGAATTACAAGATTTAACAAAATCGGATTTAAAATATTCAAAATTAGTCATAATTTGTCAAATAAAATCATGTCAGAGTCAAGAGTAAAGCGGTTGCGTACTTATTCAAGCTCATTTATTAAAATTCTGCAAGAACAAGAAAATGCTTACATGATTCAATAATTTCTTCATAATTACTTAACTGGTGTTCTTTAACAGAACAAAATGCCACTAAAATTGACTAGTTGGTACCTAAGTGATAAGACCAAGTTCAATAATTACGAAAAAATTACGACCATCTTTTCTCTCGATGGCGCCAAAATTTAGATTTCCTTCTTTAGTTTTTGGCAGTAGCGTCAGCTTTTGCCATGAGTCAAGTGGAAATTGGCATCAAATTACCCAATTCAACAAAATCGGACTTGAAATATTGAAAATTAGTCATTTGTCGTCAAAAAGTCTTGAGTTAAGCGGTGACCTTCTCGTTCTAGCCACCTTTCTTTTTTATATTGCGTAGACGGTTCTCCATAAGAGAAGATACACCGCAGCCTATAGATTCCATAGAGTAACAAATTTTCGCTGTCCTGCTGCCAGGATGTGAGGCACATTGTGATGATATTTTATAATATTCTCCGACCGATTTCGGCCACGGCGACCACTTCGACTCCTAGCCGGAGTTTTGGCGCTTATGCGCC
Organism: Calephelis nemesis; assembly: GCA_002245505.1. Lineage (NCBI taxonomy): Eukaryota > Metazoa > Arthropoda > Insecta > Lepidoptera > Riodinidae > Calephelis > Calephelis nemesis. The sequence goes on from NJDD01000171.1 coordinate 183,576, forward strand.
CGAAGATTGCTTATGTAGCCTATCTTGGCGGCGAAACTTCGTGCACACTGGGGGCACGTAAGCACGCCATCAACGTAGTTGCATGTGATGGCAGCAGGCGGGCGGGCCTTTAATTGGGTGCGCTTGGTATCGAGGTCAGCTTTGTACTGCTCCTCAAACTCGCGTACTTTTCCGTATACCAACCTGCGCCATTCTGACCGCTGTGCTGCCAAACGCTCCCATTCAAAAGGCTCTATGTTGCATCTCTTCATGTGCCGTTTTAAGGCATCCTTGTATCGGAGGAATTGTCCGCCATGCTTTCGCTTGCCCTCCTTCAGCTCAGAGAAGAAGATGCGGTTCGCCACTCTTTTGTCCGCCATGCGCGATACGTGTCCGCACCACCGAAGCTGTCGACGCATTAAATAAGCCTCAATGCCACCAACATTGGCTCGTCGCAGAACTTCGGTATTTCGCACTCTATCGGACCATTTGATGTTCATAATGTATCGGAGACATTTAAGGTGGTAACGATCCAGGGTGCGTATGTGGTGGCGGTACATACACCACGCCTCAGCGGAATATAGAAGGTTTCGCAGCACAATTGCAATATATACAGATATTTTTGTGGCTAGCTTAAGGTCATGTGAGCAGAATACCTTGGAACACAAATTGCCGAACGCCGCAGCTGCAGCTCCGACTCTGCTGTTGATCTCAGCATCAAGGTCACACTTAGAACTTACAGTGTTCCCCAGGTAACGAAACTTGTTTACCTGCTTCAACACCTCCTCACCAAGCTTTATATCCGGCGTCTCGTGACCGTGAGTGTCTAGGGACATCACCTCCGTCTTGTTGACGCTGATCTTTAGGCCATATTTACGTCAGGCTTGATGAAAAGTGGACATCAGCTGTTGTAGGCCGTCTGGGGACTCTGCTAAGAAGCACAAGTCATCAGCATACATGTTCTCAGTAATCAGTGCATGTGAGACTTTGGTGCGAGCCTTAAGTCTAGCCAAATTGAAAAGACTGCCGTCGGTGCGGAAGCGGATGCGAACACCTTGGGAAACAATTTGTAGGACTTCTTTTACCACTACTGCAAAGTATAAGACGAACAGAATTGGTGCTAAGACGCATCCTTGCTTCACCCCACAGGTAACGAGAAAGAAGTCTGTCTGTTCATCGTCTACAGCAACGCAGCATTGCATGCCGTCATGTAGGAGTCTAAGAAGTCTCACAAACTTTTCAGTGCATCCCAGCTTACCTAGCACCAGCCATAGGGCTTCACGGGGCGCACTGTCGAAAGCCTTTTCCAAGTCAACAAAGCATAGGTACAGCTTACGACCCTGTTCCCTACTCTTTTCCTGGAGTTGACGCTCGGAAAAAATCGCTTCACAGGTGCCTCGGTCCGGTCGGAAGCCAAACTGGGTTTCAGGCAAGATCTTTTCAGACAATATTTTTAGGCGGTTTATGAGAACTCTAGCAAAAACCTTTCCAGGAGTCGATAAAAGAGTGATACCACGGTATGAGTTGCAGTCAGATCGGTCGCCCTTGTTCTTATATAGTGTTCTTATGCGCGACACTTTAGAGATATCAGGGACTTGCTCTTCCTCCCACATACGAACAAACAGCTCCCATATAAACTTATGCAACTCCTCTCCGCCGTATTTGATCATTTCTCCCGGTATAAGGTCAATGCCAACCGCTTTTTGATCTTGCTGCTGTCTGATGGCAGTGAATCCCTCATCAAGCATTAGAGGCTCATCCAACTCAAGAACAAGCGGGAGTTGAGGCATTAAACTGATGCCTTGCAGATCAGTTGAGCGATCCACAATGAGCAGCGTATTGAAGTGCTCCGCCCAGCGCTTTAGTACATCCTCCCTGCTAGTTAACAGGAGTCTGCCGTCTAGAGACCTTAAAGGCACCCTTGCATAGTAGGATGTACCAGTCAGCCTACGTACCTCACCGTGGAACTCCCCGAGTTGGTTAGTGTCAAAGAGCCATTGCATGTGAGTTGCTTTGTCCTGCCACCACTTGTCTTTGGCCTGACGAGACAACTTGCGTAGTTCTTGGTCACTAGAGATCACTGTCGCAAGAGATCCCGATGTTTGTCGAAACCCGCCTGCAGAACTTCATCATTTTCATCAAACCAATCTTCATTGTGACGGCGTGTCTTGCCAAGTACGGTTGAAGCGGTATTCATGATATGAGATGACAAAGATCTCCAGGCCGCCTCGATCTCACCGGACTCATTAATCGGCAACAGGCTTTCAGACAACGCTTCAGCGTATTTCTCCCTCACCTCATGATCTTTTAGCTTTTTCACGTTCAAAGACGCAAGCTTTTTTGCAGAAGACCTACGGGGAGGAAGGAGGCGAAGTCGCAGCTTAGTGACAACAAGTCGGTGGTCAGACCAACAGTGCGCACCCCGCATAACACGAGTGACGCAAACTTGGCTGAAATCTCTCTGTCTGACTATAGCATAATCGATCAAATGCCAGTGCTTGGATCTTGGGTGCATCCATGTTGTCTTGTACTTGGCGGCAAGCCTGAACATAGTGTTCGTAATTTCCAAACCGTATTGAGCACAAAGACCGAGCAGCAACTGGCCATTACTGTTCATGTTGCCAACTCCATGTCTGCCCAGAACTCCAGGCCAAGCCTCATAGGCCAACCCTGGCATTGAAATCGCCCAGCAAAAGAATCTGCTCTTTGGCGCTTATGCTGTCTAGGCAAAGAGATAGCTCCTCATAGTCTAATAAGTGTACCGGCTACCCTACATTTCGGACTTGAACATGTCAGTATCTTTAAAGCTGCAGGAATAGGAAGGGCGGTATCCCTATCCCTAGCCGGGCAATCTACCATAAGTGGTCTTGTTAGTAATGTTCTTTATTTTAATCGGTGATTGTTGGTTGATTGTCTCTATTTCCTAGTGGTTGAGTGTTTGAAGGGAGGTCTAGGATTCCATTACCAGGCCGGGCAACTTACAATGCATTTTTTAATTTTGTAATTTAAACAACTTTGCTCGGTTGGCGATAGGTTGCCATCATCGCATTGTAATAGGTGATCACCACTTCGCGAATTAGATCATAAAGACTACAAAACAATTTTTTAAGTAAAACTGCAAGGAATATGAGTTTTTTGATGGCAAAGATTCATCTGTTCTTATAAATATCACTGCCTACAGCAAGATTTTTTTTTTACTTAAATCCACTTAAAAGTCGTTAATAAGGCCGACTTTTTTACCTGTTCCTTTATCTTCTCTAGAATAATAAGTATACTTATTGAAATGTTGTTCTTAAATAATATATTTCAGATAACCAATTAGAATGGATTTCACAAAGGCCGGTGTTTAACTACTACCACTGTGAATTCAGGTTTTGGAGGAATCCTACTCTACAAACTCTACCATACTCCTTATGGTATCACATGTTCAGAGGTCAACAAACACTCAGCCTTAATATTGGGTAAGTACCCTAAGCCCTTAGGCACTCTCACCTTTTTTAAGAGACATTTTTTTATAGATATTGGAAGTCAAACAAGCAGATGGATTTCCTGATGGTAAGAAATTCACGCCGCCTAGAGACCCCTAAGGTGGTAATAGTGCGTTGCCAATTTGAAGCCGGGAAAAGCCTCCAGCAAAAATAAGTTTACCGGCTACCTTACCCTCACGTCAACGGCAAGCGGCGCTATGGCAGCAGGAATAGATAAGGGAGTGGTACCAAATCCGGGCGATCCTAGCTGCGAAACTCTACGACCTAGTCAGAAGTTGCAACTCACGGTGTTAGTGACAGTAAGCCTTTTACGAGCTGCCTGGTAGGAAGGTAAATGGTCTATTCTGCGAAGGAGCCCGAACCTTCATCTTAATTCTTATATTAAATATTTTCCTATTTTTGAACTATAGATATTTGCCTATTTTTTAGTTTATAGATATTTGCCTGATTTTTGATCTATATATATTTGCCTATTTTTTGACTATACATATTTGTCTCATCTTCACTTTAGAATTCTCAAAACTTTAGTGCATTGAAATCGATATAAGCTTTCAGTCTTTCATACTAACACTTATGAGCTTTTGGTACACAAGGCTTTGCTTACAAAGTGCGTCAGTTTAAAAGGAAATCCATTTCGCTGTTTCCGGTGAAAACGAGGACATGTGAAAGAGGTGTACTTAGTGATCTTAATAGTTGTTTGGTTAAGGAGAAAAAAGACCTTTTTGTATAGTGTTTTAAATATATTAAATCTCTGCTTAGAAGCTAGAAGCAAGCATAGGGTAAATGGGACATTAAAAGAACATGATTAAAAGAGTATGGTTGCCAGTAGATTTGCAAAATATGCATAACATTCGGCCACTGGACAGCGACGCGCCTATAACATCTATGGTTGGATTGTTCGCACAATAAAATAATGTTTGGTACAGATAGTTAAAGAAAAAAGATTTGACCGCTTCTTTGCTCGAGAGGCTATCGTACGCGCCCAGTTCCACCGACCAACCGCGAGGCTCGGGTTCAATTCCCGAAAAGGGCAGGCACTTATGAGATGAGCATTTAGATGTCAGCATTTCTCGGTCTGGATGTTCATTAAATTTATTCTGGAATCTATAAAAACATTTCTATATACCAGTCTCGTCGAATAGCACCCATAACAAAACAAATATTTTTTAACTTTGGTGTGAGTTTCAATTTGTGTCATTTGTCCATGGATATTTCTAAAAAAATTAAGTAAGTATCTTCACGCCCATATCCCAGAAGAGGTAGGCAGAAGCACAATAAGGGCACCCACGACTAAGCGAAGACACTAAGTCCCACAATGTGATAGGTGGCAAGCCTATCGCCAACCGGGCACATATCCAATACCGAGCAACATTTTTTATTAGAAAATTGGAAATCCAAATGTCCTTTTTGTTGCCCGACCCGGGATTCGAACCCGGGACCTCATGCAGTCAAGTCCTATATTCCTAATATAAAATATTCTATATTTATATTATATTTCTAATATAAAATATGTATCCATAAATATAATATATATTGTTTTATATTGTTACAGGTCTCTAATAATCAATAAACAGAAGAAAATTTCAAATAGAAGAAAATGTATAATAAAAATAAAACAAGATAATAAAGAATTCGATGTCGAAACAATTCTTCCACCAAATTACAAAATAATTTTTAATAACCAAAATATGTGTCCCAGTTTACATGAATTGTGTAAAAGAAAACTGTATAGATTAATCAATAATGCAGTAGCAAAACTATCAGATGGCACCTTTAGTATTTACTCAGAGTTTAAACATTATGACAATCATAAAAGTAACAGCATAAATTTTGAAAACACAATTGAAAATTTTAAGACACATACGATGAAAGAAAATCAAACTCTGTTATCTAATACTCAAGATCGATTTCAGAATTTGAGAAGAATTGATTATTATGTTCCAAGTAATATAGTAAATGATTATTTTTATTATCTGCCCAGTTTCATAAAGAACGATCTGTGCAATGGACCAGTATCAAGATGTGAAAATGTTTTGTGCAGAACACCGATATTCGATTATGTTTTATATGAGTATTGTTTAGAGTGAGTATATAAAAACGCTTTATTTATTTATTTAAGTAGAAAGACTATATACAGGATGTATGATTATAGAATTCAGATATTTTGTTCATGTACATTCAATTTTATCGACCAATTGCTACCAAAGTAACATATGATTTTAAACTTAAATCGCTGCGTATTATTATATAACATTTGTATTTATTCAGATATTCACGATATGTTCTTATTTAATTCGATATTTCGGCATAAATTATTAAAAAATGTTAAGTGCTACCAATGTAATTTTCCAAGACCAAAATTTTTATTAGTCTAATAAAGAACGCTCGTAAAAGATAGGTTTTGTGTTAATAAAATTAAATAATAATATTTTATATTGCGGGGTGATCTTGTCCAACACTGTATTTATAATGGAAGCAACAAATCTATGTAGTTTTTTTAAAAACATTTATTTGATATTTTGAAATAAGAGACAAAAAACAATTTAGATTGTTTATGTTTTTCACTTTTAAAAATAAAGCAAGGAGCTAGATTGTTAAAACTTGGTTTAATAATTGGAGGTGTAAAACTGGAGGATGGGTTTCTCAAAAAAATTTTCTCAAAATCTGCGATATTGATT
>NJDD01000172.1:7773-50789 GCA_002245505.1 Calephelis nemesis
ATTCAATGTCCTAATTTGTTCTTATAATTGTTCAGTAACTTGTCATATTTGATCATTTTATGGCATACTGTCAAACCCAGTGCTTATATTCTCTTGTAATATTACTTGATTACAAAAAACTAAGCGATTATATATCAATAGAGGTAATATGAAACGATACTAAAATTTAAAACTTGCTATAACCCCCGCCAAAACTTTAATTCAGTGTAGCAAAAAACCTTTTTAATAAGTCAGTCTTGTCAGTTGTCAAAAGAAGGTTCTAAAGTAGGAGAAAAGCAGAAGACAAACAAGTAGACGGATTTATAGATGATAAAAAATAAACGTTGCCTCTAGAAACCAGAGGTGGTACTGGAGGCAGAGATGATGAGGTTCATGCGGAAATAAGTACACCGGCTGCCTTAAATTCACAAATTGCGATCGTTGAATCGGCAGGAGTATTTGCATATTGTCCATATAAGGAAGCGTTCAAGTATTACGTAACGCAATTTGGAGGGACGGGGGTGTCGTAAAACGTTATGATGCGTTACAGGGGCAGGATGGGGTTTCTCTAACAACACGTTATGTAACATTGTTTTTTAAAGAAAACTAGGGAATTAAAACACCTATATTATTTTGAGAGTATATTATTAAGAAAAGCTAATATAAGATAATGAAGGACGAAAACGATTGTGTGTAAAGCCTAAAAAATTATAAAAAAATAACAAAATACGCAGGTGCTACGGATTAAAAATCTCTTGTTTTATTTAATATTAATGCCGCAAAGGCAATTACAAAGATAGTATACCAAGGATAAAATCTATAATATAACATTTTGCGGTTTAGGGTAACAATAGTCACTTGAGTGTTGCGTAACGTTTAGAAAGGGAGAGAGGGGGTACAGAAAAACGTTACGGTGCGTGACAAGGGGGAGGGGGGGTCAAGAATTTTGTAAAATATTGTGTTACGTCATACTTGAACTCTTCCACCAGGATAGTCACGGTGTTAGTGAAAACAACCGATGTTAGCTTGAATTCGAGCTGCATGATAGGAAAGTAAATGTTTCTGTTTTTTGTCAAAGGAAAAAATAGCAACTGAAATCAGCGTGAAGACACGCTTTTATCCCTGAAGAGATACAATCAGAGCAACCACAACTAGCCGAAGACACTTACACCCGTATTCATGAAGCATACTTGTCTAAGTAATGAAAAATCGCTGTGCAAATTAACACATTTAGCTATACGTTTCTTAAGTCAAGCCATCCAATTCATGAACAATACTTTTAGTTCAATAATAAGTTCTAAGCCATCCAATTCATGAACAATGCTTGGTTCATTAATCAGTTCTAAGTATTGTTCATGAATTGGATGGCTTAACGTAAGTAACGCATAGCTAAATGGGGTGTATCCCATCTGGCCCGGTCGTACACTTCGCACAGCGATTTTTCATTACTTAGCCAAGGATTCTTCTTGAATACGGGTGCTAGTGCGACAATGTTATAGGTTCCAAGCCTATAATTAACAGTGGCAAATATCCAACCCTGGGCCAGACGAAAATAAGTAAAGTTTACCAGATGTTGTCAATGGTAGTTTAGTTGACGAGGGTTCTACAAAGACAGGAGGGAGTATCTTCTCAGGTTTACTACTGACGGATCGGACAGCAGCTCTGTATTCTTCTCGAGTCATACCTGCAAAATACCAGTTCTTCATTTTATTCTATAGCCGTGTCCGCGACTTCGTCCGCGTGGAATTTAACAAAAATGTCTCAAACGTAGCCTAATTTATTCCTAATATTTCTGTTAGCTGCCAGTGAAAGTTCCGCCGGCATTGGTCCAGCCATTTCCGAAATAAGCCAGAACAAACAACCAAACACACAGATAGACAAGTAAAACAATGTTATTTTGCCGTATACTTAGTCATAAGCATGTAGGTAGTAAAAAGCGATAATTGTAATGTAATAAACAGACACTCTTATTTATTTATGTACGTATGGTTAAAGAAGACCGCGTGGATTTTGACATTTTTTTCTTAAAAAAGTGCCAGTGAACGGCCTGTTAGCACCGGTCCAGCCGTTTCAGAGATTAGTCGAAACAAACAAACACACAAAAATTGTGAAGCTGATGCTATTTTGGTGTATATATTTGGTATATGTTATATATATGTACTGTATATACCAACATTAATATATATGCAACACTACTATGTAGACCCTACAGGAGACGGTTTTCTTAGAGCCTTTACCATAAATTGCTATAGATTACGTTAGGTAATCTATAGCGATTTTGGTGTATTAAATTAGTTCTTTTAGTTACCAGTAGAGGCGCAGTTCAAGTTTTTATAAAGGTAATTGACGTAAGCGAATATGTTGCTGTAAACTCATAGTTAGGGCTTTAGGAGAGATAATGGTTTGTTGCTTGTAACAACAAAAATTGTTAGTACTTGATAATCAGTTTGTTATAGTACTAAGGGGCCATCCACAAATTACGTCATGCGAATTTTGGCACTTTTCGACCCCTCCCCCCCCCTCCTTGTCACAGGTTGTCACATTTTTAGAACCCCGTCACCCCTAATGTGACGTCATATATTTTTCAAACTTAATGTAGAATGTCGGCTGGTATTTTATTAAACACTGAATTCCAACCTGTTTACATGAAGTACATAGGTATTTCCAGCTTTGCATTAAAAGTGAGAAAGTAATAGTATGTTTTGCATGTTTAATGTTGTTTCCACTATGATGATTGTTGGTATTAACTAATGACTAACGTTAAAGTCATTGAAGTTCGTTAGTGCACATATAAATTTCGTGTTCTAGTATTTTATAATGTGACGTCACAAGGCTTTCGATACCCCTCTGCCCCTTGTCACATAATGTCACATTATGATGATACCCTTCCCCCCATTAACGTGTGACGTAATTTATGGATGGCCCCTAATTCTAAAAGAAATACTTTGGTCAATGTTAATATCAATAACATCATTAGTCTGAATATGCTGTATTCTATTTTTATCAACTCAAAAATCAACTTTTATTTAACAGTTTTACCAACTGTTTTTTTTTGTATTATAATGTTTGTAATTTGTTTGTATGTTACTCAATTACTCGGCCGATAACCAACCGTTTTTGATGGTTCTTTTTAGAAATATAGGTCGTGATTCCGAGATGAAACGAAAACGTATGCACTATTAAGTCACGCCAAAAACGTTTCATGTAAAATGTTGTCAAGACGACCAAATAAAGTTTGCCCTGTGAAAAAGATATAAGATCTCATTTGGAGCCAAGGTTCCGAAATTACACGGCCTAACTGTACGGATCAGAAGTAGAATTTGTAAAACTAATAAATAAGGGGGAAGATGGGCAGGGGCAGAAATTTATGTAGGACTGTCTTTCAAAAAAATAATTAAATCGCGATGTGGTCTCTCATGAAACAGTTGAATTCTGTTTTTGTACTTTTTCTGTGGTTAATTATTTTTGATATATCGGTAATTTACAGGGACTAATTTAGTATACGCTGATTCCTGAAGCTTAAAATTGAAATAACACTTCAATAACTTGTTGAGTAGGTACCTAGTTTTTCTGCTTCTTCTTCTTGTATTTCCGAAAAATCACTGTAGAACTTCCATCTTTGCTCCCAAAGACGAGCTGTGTCCTTTTCTTTCTTCGTTACTGACTTCCTTGAGATTTAACAAAGTTGAGATTAAAGTTATATTGAAAGGAATATAGATAATATAAAAAAGAATGGAAGAATTAAAAAAAAATACATAATGCGAATATCGATGGATGTAGGTACACAGGGAGACCTACGTAGAGATTCTATGATCAAATCGCTCAGATTTTTCTAAGCAGTCTCCGAAACCGGCGTGTTTCTATGAAAAGAGAAATGAATGTGAGGACGTCAGGCAGGTCAGCCAGAATCGTGAGATTTGGCTCTCGATACTGACTGCCTGACCTGTGAGACACTTGGCTTGAAAACATGTAGGTATGTATGTTTAATTACTTCTTATACTGGTAGTCTTCATGTAGTGATAATAAAGGTAGAGTATAGTTTCTTGCGTGATAGAATACTTTTCTTGTGTTTGAAAAAGTTATCAGGAAAAGACTTGTAATAATCATACTTTTTGTAATAACCTCTGACAAAACCTATCCGTAGTGTAACCTACTGTCATCTCGATCACGCCAACTTTCAAACAAAAAATGCATCGAAATTGGTTCATTACTTTAGGAGTGCCATTTACACACACATACACACAGACACGATAATCTTATAACACCGTTCTTTTTCTATCGGTGTTAAGGTGCATATGCATGGGCGCCGGCAGCAGGGTGCAAGGGGGTTCAACTGCACCCCCCTGTCCGGAAAGAAAGTAGATAGAAAAAATTACCTGAATGAACTTGCGGGAGGGTAATGCATTTCGAGACTATGTATGTAAGTATGTATGTTTGTGTTCGTATGTAAATATGTATGTTGCTATACGTGTTTATTTCGATGTTTCATATTAGTTAATAGTGCGTATAGATAGAGTGCACCTCCCTGAAAAATATCCTGGCGACGCCCATGCATATGTCCGATGATTAAGCCTAAGAAATACCGGTTCATGGTTTGTCCTGTTTGCAAAACCGCCCGTAGATCAGTACCAAAGAGCCTTTAGTAAAACCGTCCTTCTTTAATACCGCGATATAGGTTCGTACTGTTAGAATGGCTCACGAAAATTTCTTTAAAAAACATTTTATTAAAACTGGAATGTTACATGAAGATTGAATTTACAATAAACTTCCCGAGCATATTCAAGATTTACCATTGAATAAATTTAAAATATGTGTTAAATCTAAAAGGTTATTATTAGATTTCAGAATATTTAGAAGACGGAAATGCTTGGGATTAATTGCTCCTCATACAATCTCTACAAATTAATTAAATCGAATATACTTTTGTTAATTTTATTTATAAGAAAAAAGACGTCGCCTCTGTGGTCGAGCGGTCCGGCTGTTGGACTTGACTGCATGAGGTCCCGGGTTCGAATCCCGGGTTGGCCAACAAAAAGAAAATTGGATTTTTCCAATTTTCTAATTAAAAAAAAAATGTTGGTCGGGATTGGAAACGTGCCCGGTTGGCGATAGGCTTGCCACCTATCACATTATGGGACTTAGTATCTTCGGCTAGTCGTGGGTGCCCTGGTTGTGCCTCTGCCTTCCTCTTCGGGGATATGGGCGTGAAGATACTTTACAAGAAAAAAGACAAGCCCGCTGAGTTTCTTTCGCCGGATCTTCTCAGTGTGTGGCCACGTTCCGATCCGTAGTTTTTAGAATTATATAGATGCGTCACAAGAATCTTTGTATAGATCCATGTGAATAAATAGATTTTGAGTTTTAGTATAAGACATCAAACATTTATTATATGTGGACTACGATATAGTCGGTAACTGACTGCAGTAATATTGGACGAGCAGTGTGGGAACCAAATGAAATGGAAATGTATTATATATAACTTCTGTCGTAAGGGGGTGATTTGACTATGTCAGCATTTAGTCAATGGAAAAGCTGGTCATAATAGTACGTCGCAAGTGGGGGGGACTTACGAATTTACTTACAATATTCCTTGTGCTTTTACTGGATCAGTTGAGAGTTCTCTACGGGTACCAACGGTTGCTGCAGCTTTTGGCGGTTGTGATTGGTTTTCCATAGTACACTTCAAGTGTGATTATTGTTATTTTTTGTAGAAAAATCAATTTGCTTTTATATTTGAACAAGCATTCGCGCAACTATGAAGAAATCGATCAAACGACAAGTTTTGTATGGCTACGATATTACCCTAAGCAATCAAACTCTTTGGTGGAACTAGGATACGCAACGACTAATACGATTCCATTCTCTAAATGTATACTCTTCATTGACGGCACTTGGTGGAATTCCGTTGTATACATACTTAAAAAATGACGTTATTCTTTTCCACAATACACTTTATTTCACACAACTTAAGTCAACCGTTATCAATTTTTACAGCACAATCAGGACTTCACTACATAAAAAATAAATATCTTCAAGCCCATATCCCCGAAGGGTTAGGCAGGGGCACAACTAGGGCACCTACGACTAGCCGAAGACACTAAGTCCCTCAACGTGATAGGTGGCAAGCCTATCGCCAACCGAGCACATATCTAATCCCGGGCAACGTTATTTTTATTAAAAACTTAGCTGACCCGGTAGACGTTGTTCTGCTAAATTTATATTGTGATTTTAGTAAAAAAATTTGGATTGAGTCACCCTTTTCACTTAGATGTATGAAAAATAAATTTTGGCCGATTCTCAACCCACTCAATATCCTTACCAAATTTCATGAGGATCGATCGAGCCGTTTCGGAGGAGTTCAATCACGCACACCGTGACACGAGAATTTTATATATTCGATTGAAAATCAATCGAACAGTCTTGAGGTCAAGAAGTCAAGTCCAACGCTGGACCGCTAGACCACAGAGACTAACATTATATAGTATATGATAAAGTCTATCTACTACATAGTATATGATAAAGTTTGTTCCCGCTGTCGGTCCCTATGTATGCTTAGATCTTTAAAACTATGCAACCGATTTTGATGCTGTTTTTAAGAGATAGAGTGATTCAAGAGAAAGGTTTGTATGTTTAATAACACTGAAGTTTGTCCACCCGTGCGTAGCTTGGAACGGGCTTCTAGTATCAAATAAAGATAGGTAAATCTACTTCATCTTAAACTTTCAAAATGCTTTTGAATGATAGCTACGAACCCTTAGTACCTACCTAAGTACTAACAAGCAAATAGGTACTAAACATAAATAAATAAAATTGGAGTTTCGTTTGTAATATTCAAATAACTGCTTTTTACTACTTGCATAGAAATGAATATGTGGTACATATACCAAAAATTTTTTTCCATCTGTCGGTCTGTCTGTCTGTTTGTATGTTATGACACATCTAGTTAAAAATAAAGTAAATTTAGTTATCTAAGTTATCTTAAGTTAAAATGATGGTACCGTAAAAAGTGAAACAGGTTGGCTTAAGTGTCGAATGAAATGTGAAATAAAGTGTAAATAAAGTGCTATTTGAAAATGATGTATTTATTCTATGAGCTAAATTCTGTACTATAAAGACTGTCCCATGGCTATATTACACGGAAGAAAAGTAGAAAAATAAATAGAAAAAGTAAAAAAAGCTTGAATACTTTACGGAAAAAGGCTTTATTTTATCATTAATTCTGTGGTGTAGCGGTTCAGTTGTTGGGCTTGGCTGCAGGAGGTCCCGGGTTCTGATCCCGGGTCGGGCAACAAAAAGAAAATTGGGTTTTTCCAATTTTCTGATAATGTTGCTCGGAATTGGAAATGTGCCCGGTTGGCGATTGTGGGACTTAGTCTTCGTCTAGTCGTGAGTGCCCTGGTTGTGCCTCTGCCTACCCCTTCGGGGATATGGGCGTGAAGACACTTTTTTTTAAAATGTGATTAAGAGGAGGGTAGCCGGCTGACTTTCACAAATGACCCAACTCATCGGCTAGAAGACGGCGACGCGCCTATTGCAGTTATAGCTATAGGACATGATTTTCTCTTATTGTCAGGAGAGCCCCATCATGACAAGCTTCTGAATCAAATATGTACGATTCATAACTTTGATTTTTTCACAAATTGAAGGAGAGGGAAAATAGAGGGATCTATGTGGGACAAAGACAACTTCGATTAAAATAAAGTCACAAACATCAAAACGTGGACGAATCCGCGGGCATGAATTATATATTATAATTGTATATCTCTAAAATAATATATCACTGCTGTGTAGCGACACAGGTGAAAATATAATCCAATAGTACATATAGAATAGAACTTCGTCAATGAAATGCCTAGTAGTGTTGCCAGAAAAATAATTGTGTAACCTTTTTCGTTACTTTTAACCCCGCTATATTTTCCATATTTTATCTGATCCAGTCAGAGCTTAAATTTATATTTTCTAACACCTAAAATTTAAAACAAATACGAATAGTGAACCCATTGATGAAAGATGATTTAAATATTAAAAAAAGGATTTTCACGTCCATCTCTCTGATGACGTAGGCAGATTTACAGCCACCCACGACCAGCCGAATACACTAAGGCCCATGATGTGATTGGTGGAAACTTATCTCCAACCGAACACATATCCAAACAAGGGATTTTTTTTATTATGTAAAGAGAAAACTGTACTTTTGCTGCTCTGCCCGGGGCTGCAATCTGAGGCCAAATAAATCCAACACTGCACTGCTAGACCACAAAGGCGAAGAGGAGAACGGTTAGACAGATTAAAAGATGTTGGAAATTTACTCAGCTACCTATCTATCAAGATCAAGATCTTCATAGAAAATTGAAAAAACACATTTTCTCTCTGTTCTTTCACCGGCTCGGCTGCGTCCACCAGACCGTTAGAAAACAGAGGTGACCTGAATGTAATTGTGATAAATAATCCTTCTCGTACATAATCATCAAATTATATTTCTGGCTAGTGACTAAAGTTAGACCATCATACATAATGTGATAGGTGGCAAACCCATCGCCAATTGGAAGGCAAACAAGAAGACGGATTTCCTGATGGTAAGAAATTTACACCGCCTAGAGACAGTAAAGGTGGTAATGGTGCATTGCCAACCTGAGGCTGGGATGTTAGACCTCGAGCAAAAGTAAGTTTACCGATTACCTTACCCTCCAAACCGGAACACGTCAGTGGCAAGCATTGACGATATGGCTAAGACGGTGGTACCCATCCGGACGAGTTGCTGCGAAACTTTACATACTAGTAAAAATCCTATCCAATCTTATCCTAGTTTATCCATATCTGGGCAACGTTTTCATTTGAAAATTGAATAGTAATAGTAGTTAACGCCAACATTGGACCACTAGACCACAGAGGTGATATCGGTTGAAGGAAGCTACTTTAATACTAAGTTGAATTGTTTGTGTCTCATCAACATTATCAAGTCAAGTTAAGAACTTGTGAAATAACACCAAAAAATGTGTGTTGTGTATCTAACCCCAAAAGTAAGCAACAAAATCCTCAGTTTGACTACACCTGGTACCTGGTACTGGTCTGGTGTACCACTATACTATATTTAGATATTGAGGCGTAAGTATATACAAACAAATGAATTAAAGTGAGAATATTTTTTTATTTAACTGCAATATCGCTAATTCATTATGATTTAAATTTTAACTTTTGGTTATCTTGTGTGTATTTTTCATTCATGTAATGTCACAAAAAGAGATTATAAACACTTTTTTTTTGTTTGCCCATGACGTGCTCATCTGTTGCTTCTTCTCGGTTTTCAACATGATCGCTGAAATCAGCCCTTGAAGATACACCAAACACCACGTTGGTCGAGTGCCTAGCGTACACGCCAAACTACACCTAACCGCGAGGCTCGAGTTCGATTCCCGACGAGGCAAGCGTTTGTGTGATGAAAAATTTCCGGGTATGAGTGTATATTAAGTTTATTCTAGTATCTATTTAAATACTTCTAGGTATTAGAATCGTTGACTAACGCCCATAACACAAACATACAATTTACTTACTTTGGGGTTAGATTCAATTTGATTAACTTATTCAGGGAAAAAACACGGAGTAAATTACTCCGAGATTTTATCTAGTATTATAGTCTATAATACAATATGATACAGACAAAGAGTATAATATCAACTTTATTTTACTCCTACGTTAGTCCGTGTTTAGTAATAAGAAGGTTGATTGTGTTACTTTAGCCAAGGAGATTGTGGTAACACTAACAGTTGCCAACCTCACTGCGCAAGTGCAGTTTCCTATAGCCTATATGTATGTGATTTGACCAATTTGTCCTCCGTGACTTTCAAACTTTGCTTAAGTGATTAATTAACCTTTGTTTTTCTTAGTTTTAACAAATCGCCAGACCGTGACAACATTACGGGTAAAAATGATTTGTTAAATAAATTAATTGCTTACCTAGAATGACTAAGAATAATTACGTAGCAATAAAACTCTTAAATTTATAATTTTTATTTAACTACATCTTGATAACAAGCACACGAAGCTTAATATATTAAAATTACCTTTTGATTGCTCTAAATTTTGGTGTAATTTTCAGTAGAAACGCAAAGCTGATATAATATCAAAATTAAAAATGTTCGATGAACCCTCGATAAACAGTCCATCCCTTTAAAAGATAAGATGCCACAGACAGACACACACTCATACACGTATAACTTACAACACCTCTCTTTTTCATGTGCTTTAAAGTTGAAAGATTAAGAAAAAGAATACCGTAACTTTGGTCCATCAGCCAGTTCTTTAATCAAGTCTTAGTCATCAAGTCCTCGTCATTAGAAAATATGAACAGATCTGGTTAAGACGAATCTAATGAGTTGAAACTTGATAACTTTACCAGAAGTCATTCCAAGGTTACAGGAGTCGTAAGATCTTCGAGATCCATTATCCAGACCAGCTCAGTACCAGCACTTGTTAAACAAATGGTTTAAATGAGTGATTATCCTTTAAATATTTGGTGGTGGATCCTGTAGAGTGACTCTTGATTCTCGATTTCGTGCAAGATTGGAAATTAGAAACGGATTTGCGTCATTTTGTACCATTGAACAGGTTATTAACATTAAAGTGACAAAAAATCAGCGGATCTGGACAAAAAAAAAATGAATCCGATATCATAATTTTTAAATCGGATTTGTTGATTTTTTTTATTAAATGACACAAAATGACACATATCCAATTCCAATTTCTAATCTTGCACAAATAGAGTGTCAAGAGTAACCCTACTGATCAGTGACAGGACGAAATCAATGCTCTCCATTGCAGGGTAGATTTTTTGTGACCTATGACAGCAAACAAGTGTAACAATTCTTATGGTAATAACAACATATACCATAGCTATTTGTGAGCCTAAACTACCCTTTGGAAAACGGCGCTTGATGTGATTCGTACTTGACAATACCACTTATTCTTGCTGCAGGTATAGATAAGGCGGTGAATTTCATCTCGGGTTTTTTTTTGTGCTACAAATACTCGTAACTCAACTATGGGTGGTCTTTTTAGTAATGATCCAATCTACACTCCCCAATTAAAAAGGGGAAAGGTAATTATAATACTGAAGATGTTGAAAAAGCGAAACAAGTTGACTAATTTTGTAAATCCATATCCATACTTTCATAACCGTATAAAAGCTTGAGAAGTAGAGATAGTTCATATTTTTCCCCGTGTTGGTCCGGGCTCCTTTACAGTATAGACTATCTGCCTTCCTACCAGGCAGCTCGTAAAAGGTGAGCGTAGGCTTACCGTCACTAACACCGTGATATTTGACTAGGTGGTAGAGTTTTGCAGCGACTCGTCTGGATTGGTACCACCGCCCAGTCTTTTCCTGCCGCCATAACGTTAGTGCTTGCCATTGGCGTGTTCCGGTTCAGAGGAAAAGGAGGTAGCCGGTAAACTTAATTTTTCCCGAAGCAAGCCTAACAGTTTGTCAATGCACTATTACCATCTTTGGTGTCTCTAGGCGACATGAATTTCTTACCATCAGGTAATCCGTCAGCTAATAAATTATTGATAATATATACTGCTTTTATTAGATAATCTTGTAGAAAAATAGAAATAAATTAAGCAATAAAAAATAAATAGAAATCAACAGAACAAAGAAGAAGAATACAAACAGAAGAAAATTATTTATAACCTAGTATCGCAATATATGTAAACCCCAAAAGAAAATAAAATAAATAAAAATAAAAAAGATAGGTACACAAACTAGATAGGTAGGTATCCCCCCACAAATAAGAAAGCAAGACGAAGCACGAAAGAAAGATATAGTATGAAGTATGATAGAGAAATCCGTAAGAATGATAGAATTGGTATGAATGTTAAAACCTAGTAATACAAAGGCATTGCTCTCCCATGGCAATGGAATTAGATGGTTGCCAATAATTGGCAACCGAATTAATAAAACAAAAATAAAAAAAATCCGCCAGCTAGTTACCTTCTAATATCCCAAAAAAATAATAATTGAACACAGTAAAACTGCAAAAACCAACTCCAACCATTTCATTTGGTACCATGTCGCGATTTATTATATTAGATTTTAGTAGAGTTAGAAAATTATATCTTCATTTGAATATATTATTTATTTACAATTCATCCACCATAGTTTACAAAGGTGGACTTAATATTACATTACATTCTCTACCAGCCAACCTAACTTTATTTGAAAGAATAATTAAATCCCTAAAATCAACCATAAAAAAATCCTCTACGTACCAAACATTTGCAAACACATTTAAACCTAACTTTAGGTACCTAGCAAAACAAAAACAAATATAAATATAGCAAAAAAAAACTTATATCAAATATTATACGAAAAATACGTATTCTATAAACATAGTCATCTCTGTGGTCTGGCGGTTCAGTTGTTGGACTTGACTGCATGAGGTCCTGGGTTTGAATCCCGGGTCGGGCAACAAAAGAAAATTGGGTTTTTCCAATTTTCTAATAAAAAAAAATGTTGCTCGGGATAGGATATGTGTGCGGTTGGCGATAGGCTTGCCACCTATCACATTGTGGGACTTAGTATCTTCGGCTAGTCGTGGGTACCCTGGTTGTGCCTCGGCCTACCATTTCGGGGATATGGGCGTGAAGATACTTTAGTCATTCTATGACACATAAATGTTACAGTATTTCCTTGAAGGCATTTCTATATAAATACATACTAAAATTAAACAATTAATAATATCGGATAATTGAAGAGGGAAATCTAACATAGAATCCAAAAGAAACGTTTTTATTTCTCTAATGTACCTCTGACATTGATTTGACACACAATAGAATGACTATATCAAATGACCTACTAAAGTTAGGTATGATTTAAAAAGGTCGTGGAAATTCGGCTGTTGGGTGCGTTCGTAGCCGACGACTATTCCGCCCGCCCTCATGTCTAGACGACCTTTGCGTTATATGTATGTACTACTTCTATATAGATCTCATTCATCCAGCCTCTACCCTCGTGTAAAGAAAACCTGGGAATTTCGCTCCAGCAAAATTTTATCTTCCGAAAGCTTAACCTCATTGTTTTACGACTCATATAAGTGTGCGACTGCGTTATGTAGACTGGAAATATTTTTGTTGAACTAGACCGAAGTCTATTAATCTTATTAGAACTAAAAAAGAGAGTTTTGGTGCTATCGTAGCGAAGATGGTAGTAGTTTTTTTGATAATTGTTAAAATTAATGTATACTATGAGTAAAATGAGTTAATCTGGGTGACTTTCATTTCACTTTTGTTCATTTAAAATGCACAATTAAACATTTATAAAGAAATTAGAGTATTATGTATTTCTAATATGTCGCCTCTGTGGTCTAGCGGTTCAGTTGTTGGACTTGACTGCATGAGGTCCCGGGTTCCAATCCGGGGTCGGGCAACAAAAAGGAAATTGGGTTTTTCCAATTTTCTAATAAAAAAATGTTGCTCGGGATTGGAAATGTGCCTGGTTGGCGATAGGCTTGCCACCTATCACATTGTGGGACTTAGTATCTTCGGCTAGTCGTGGGTACCCTGGTGGTGCCTCTGCCTACCTCTTCGGGGATATGGGCGTGAAGATACTTTATGTATTTCTAAATCTTTTTGCGTGCGTGTGTATGTGTGTGTGTGTGTGTGTGTATCTGTGGTATCGTCGCTCTTCAGGAAACGGATTTTGATGTGTTTTTTTTTATTTGAATGCTGACGTGAATTAGATGGTTCTTAACTACATTTTATGGTGATTTTTCAACGCGTTTGAGGTCATCAGCTCATTTGCATCTCATTTGTTAGCATGGGAAAGGATATAAGATGCACTATTATTATTTATTTTCCTATTGAAGATATGTGAGATCTAGCAGTTGAAACACTAACGCTATGCTGGTTCAACTACGCTAGTCTGTTGATGGAGCCCGAAGATAGGAGATGTAACCCTGGAATGCCTGCTGGTGAACGTGTCGAGTTTAGGTTCATTCGATTCGTCTTAACTAGATCTGTTCATAGTTTCTGATGACGAGATGATGAGATAGGTGGTAGAGTTTCAGCAGCAGCACTCGACCGTATTGGTACCACCACCGTACCTATTCCTGCCACCTTAACTTCCAATGCTTGCCGTTGACGTGTTCCGGAGGGTAAGGTAGCCGGTAAACTTACTTTGGCTCCCAACATCCCGGCCTCAGGTTTGCAAAGCACCATTACTACCTTTCAGGAAATCCGTCTTCTTGTTTGCCTTCCATTATCATAAAAAAAGCGAAGGAATCTGAAAGCTATGTCTGTCGGATCATAAGAATTGCTGCATTTGTTATATTATCCCACGAAAAATCTACCCCTGGAAAGCATTCATTTTCACTGATCAGCAGGGTTACTCTTGAATCTCGATTCCCGAAAGATTGAAAATTTGAATCGGATTTGTGTAATTTTTCCCCTTAAACACATACTAATTGCTATAACATAACCCTTACTTGCAGCAGGCACACGGTCTAGTAACACAAACATTTACCTATTTAAACACAGACTAGACGTTTTATGACGTAAATGTATCTAACCTTAGCTTGTGCCTTAGCGGGCAAACGGAATGACGTTGCTTAAAGACGTGTGAGGCCTTTACTTCACCTTTGGATGTATTGCACGCCTCGTTTGCCGTCCTTCATGTACCCAGACTATGTCTACAGTCTAGAGACGTCAAATAAAGTTGACGACTTCACGTCACTTTTCAATCACAAAGTCAAAACAGCAATATTTATGTAAGGGTACGGTAGCAATGACAACTTTTCGGCTAGATAAGTTATATACATCTGTTGGTCTAGCCGAAAAGTTGTCACGGTGTTATTTGATATAAGACTTCATATTTTTTTCTTTCAAGTGAATTATTTGTCCGGTTTTAGGAATGCATACTTCTATTTGCGGCATTAAGGATATAGTAACTGCCTTACTCAATTAGTGTTCAAACTGGCTAGGTTTAGAAACTGTGGTATTTTTGCGGTAGAAAGGGTTAAATTTATTAACATTTTAAAATGGATTGTAACTCATAATTCAAATTCTTATAAATATAGAACTATTTTTGTATGAACATTAAAACATTATGTATATAATTGAACAATAAATAATGTCCCTGGACAAGTCACACAAATTGAAATTTAATCCCAAATTAAACAAATTATATGATTGTATTATGGGTGTTAGTCAACGATACTAAAACATAAAAATACTTGAATATATATCAAAATAAATTTAATAAACAGCCAGACCTGGAAATGCAGACATCTAAATGTTGCCTGCCCCCGTCGGGAATCGAACCCGAGCCTCGCGGTTGATCGATGTAGTTAGGCGTGTACCTACGCTAGCCACTCGACCAACAATAATAATTGAATAATTACTCTTTATAAATATTAAAATATTTGCACACCACAATGTGGTAGAATATGTTGAAAAGCTAAAATAATTTTGTAACAACTTTAACACGCATATTCCGCAAAAAAAATATATATTTTTTTAACCATTTATTAAGTCGATATTTTCAATACAAAATTGGAACTTACGGCCGCATTCAGAGATGTCAATTACCTCTTAATCAGGCATTAACTCGATATTTTCAGTACAAAATTGTCACTTAAAGATCGATTAAATATTGTTGACGTCTCCGAGTGCGTCTGTGAATGATAGATGAAATGATAATCAACGTCTCTAAGGTAAGTTTTAATAAATAATTAAAGGGTAGTGAAACGGCAAAGACCAACTTCGATTTCAATCATTTTAAGCCATTAAGTACCTACGCTGCCTCATCTATCCTGCCGCCATAACGTCATGACGTGTTCCGGTTTGGAGGGTTAGGTAGCCGGTAAACTAACTTTTGCTCAAGGTCTAACACCCCGGCCTCAGGTTGGAAACGCACCATTACCACCTTTGGTGTCTCTAGGCGGTGTGAATTTCTTACCACCAGGAAATCCGTCTGCTTGTTTGCCTTCCAATATCATAAAAAAAACTTCTACGATTTTCCTAGAATACAATCATTAGATTATGTGGCACGGGTTTGGTGGCAATGGAGCCTCCTCGGAAGTGTGCTCTTTAAAAAATAAAAATAATAAAAATCGGCTCGGAAATGTTGAAATCGGAATGATGAAAAATGAGGGAGAAATCAATTAAAGTACATAAAAGCAATATATAGGAATCGAACACATATTTTTATGTCAAATTCGTTTAAAATTAAAACTATTAATCTTTCTCCGCAACCAATTAAAACCAAGAGTAAGTACTTACCGTTATTTAATCGAATACATCAAGAAAATCAAAGTTTTATGAGTTGTATTTTTAAAACTTACAGGTTAAGAATACTATTACAATACTACGAAACTTTTTTCTTGCGACAATTTTTATTGCTGCTTACGCTTTTTTACGCAACTCCGTACACACATTGAAGTTATTTTTTTTTATTGGAACGAAATATATTCCCGCAGTAACCATCGCTTTGGGTTATCTGTCCAGTATGTACCTATATACCAAGCAATATATTTTTTTAAATATATTGTTTGTATATTTGTATAAGTACCTACCTACCTACATATATAGTTTTATAACTGTTTCAATTTATAGCAACATTTTATTCGATTTCCGATTTTAGTCACACAGCTCTAATAATAAGTGTATCTATGGTTACAACCAAGGTTCTGAAGTATACCTATACTTTCATCTTTTACGAAATGAGTAAGGTCTGTCTATGTAACGTAATAGATCTCACTCTGTTAATGAGATTGAGTAATGAAAACATTACTCATGTGATATTTTTTTCATAACCAACATTTTTCATTTCATTTTGGTTTTAAAACATCAGCGACTTTTATGTTTTTGTCGTATGTAACTTTATCGTGTATATTTTTATTTAACGTGTACCTAAACGATGTAGGTATAGTATAAAAAAGCATTTTTGTGATATTTGAAAAAGATACTCTTGTCCCGATAATCGTATCCTTTTTCAATAAACAATCTAAATTTAGTGCCAGACGTTCCACCTGTGATAGAAGTCTATGCTAAAAAACTTTTAGCTTTTATAAAATAATTAAGGTCTGGTCATAGAACATAAATAGAGAATTTCGTTATACTAATAATATTACTTGATTTTTTTCTTTTTATGATATTGAAAGTCAAACAAGCAGACGGATTTCCTGATGGTAAGACATTCAAGCAGCCTAGAGACACCAAACGTGGTAGTGGTGCGTCGTCAATCTGAGGCCGGGATGTTAGGCCTCGAGTAAAAGTAAGTTTACTGGCTACCTTACCCTCCAAACCAGAACACGTCATGACGTAATGGGGGCAGGAATAGGTATGGCGGTGGTACCGATCCAGGTGAGTCGCTGCGAAACTCTACCTCCTTGTACTACAGGCCTACCAATCCGGCCACAGTATAGCGACGCACCTATAACATTAGGAAAACCGTGTCCTTTTTTGCTGTCGAATGCTACACAAAAAACATTTGTCATTCTACTAGGTAGCTTGTAACAGTCGAGCACAGGTGAAAGTATAGGCCAGCGAAGCACCAGCAACGTCTTTGGTGTCTATAGACCACGGCTGTGCATTACCGTCTGGGGAGCCGAGTGATTGTTTCCTGACCTCTAACATAACAGAAAACCTCGTGACTTTTTTTATATGTAGCCCCCGACTGAAGAAAAGTTGTGTTGTAGTCTTGACGTCAGGGGGATAATCCTTCCCCTTTCCCTTTCTCCCTCCCATCTCAACCCTTTAACTCCCTCTCCCTCTCCTCTTTCTCTCTTTTCTTCTCTGTCTCTCTCTCTCTGAGTGTGTTTGTGAAATCATAACTTTTGAAAGAGTGGATCGTTTACGATGCGGCTTTTTTAATCAAAAGTTGACGAAATTCAGATTGTTCTTAGCAATAGAAATGGGTTTTCTCGGGGCTATTGATTTTTTTAATTTTAGGATTCATTACATTAGGAGTAATGAACAATACTTTTTTTACATATTTATATACAGTTATATTAACATACAATTTTATTCACTTGTTCCAACATCCACAACACATCATTAACAAAATCACTATATTCGTTCTGGCTACGGCTCGTTCAAACACCATTACTTTGGTTTTCATCCCATTCAAATTTAAGCCTCTTTCTTTACAATCACCTTCCAAAACTATCAACAGTATTCATTAATCTTAACCTATGAAGGTATTTGTCCAAATACAAGATAAACACAGCCCTGCTTGATGCCAATGTTAACACATGCTTTGCAATCTAAATACACATACCTACTACAGTAGCAGGGACCCGTTTATCCCAAAATCCGGCATAACTTCCATAGTTCCTTACGTACAACCCTATTAAACGCGTTTTCGGACCCTTGCATCTTCCTTTCAATTATTTTTCTATACACTTTTGACGTTACACCAGTACCTTATTAGCTTACACCTTACTTGAAGAGAAAAAGTATAAAAAATAGAGTTTTATAATAGCCTTATGTTAGCGATGTTTACATTCCTTCTAATAATGTTTATATCACATGACGTGTCATTAGCCTATTTGTATGTTATTCCATAATAGGCTAAGGTTAGAGCATATTACTATATCGAGCGCAAACGTGTCTAGACTCACATTGAACAAAACACCTAAATTTTTATTTTATTTTGTTTAACGAAAATTGACCTCTATAGCATCACGCTAACCTCTACAGCGAGCAGACTAACCACGAGGTTAGGGTTCGATCACTAATGGGGACAGGCGTCATGGATGATAGATGTCTATGTTTGAATTTCTAGGTTCGGGATTAGTATCAGTATTACAAGTATTATAAGTATTGCTGTCTAATAACAAAACTACAAATATGTGATTTGCATAATTTGGGGTTAAATAAAGATGTGTGAGTTGTCCAAAACCTACCGAATAATCTATTCATAATGTAGCCAATATCTATCTTGCCAGCTTCCTAATAAAAATCCGCAACGAAATCAGTTTATAAATAAAGTAGAATAGGAGTTATGATTCCATAGATAGATACACATACACACAGACACACATAAAGAGAAAAAGAGGCGTTAAAACGTATTAATACCTCTTTTTCGCTTCGGAGCTTATAAAGCTTCAATATTAGTTTCCATAATCATAACCTGACTGTTTTTCTTAATATTTTGTATTAAAATTATTTTATAGGAACTACAAACATGTACAAGTTTTCATATGTTTTGATTACTATATTAAAATTTACTAGCTGCTTTGATTTCAATAAAAGTCATTTTCTTTATAAATTTATTGTAAATATGTTACAAACTGTGGTGGAGTGAATTTTATACATAAACTAGCTGACCCGGCAGACGTTGTTCTGCTATTTTTTTTAAAGGTGATTTTCGTTAAAAATTGGGGATGAGTCACTCTTATCACTTAAGGGTATTAAAAATAGATGTTGACCGATTCTCAAACTACTAATACTCTATACTCAATATGCTCACAAAATTTCATGAGAATCAGTCAATCCATTTCGGAACAGTATGGTAACGAACATTGTGACACGAGAATTTTTATAAGATATAAGATTTATTTAAAAAAATGAGTCCGGGCTACCAAACATGGGTATCGGAAAACATTTTAGCATTTTTAGAATGTTTGTCACACTCTATATTGCGAGAGTTATAGGTTTCTTTTTGTCCCGGTTTTTGAAAGGGTTCCCGTGGAAGAGAAAAAATAAATGAAAACTTGGCCACAATTAATAAATGCGCAATGCAATTTCATTTATTCGGTTTTTCTACACAAAGTATACTAACAAATTGTCCTGTTGTTTTTCCAGGACATAAATTATGCAGTTTAGAAATTACAAACATGAAACTCTCTGTATGAAAGGATCAAGATTATAAAGATTAGGATTATATGTCGTGATTAGCCTATTACTTATACAATTTATATGAAAGTTTGTCTGTTTATTTGGGTTAAATAGGTATGCTTAAAAATCTAAGATCAGAAATAGGCTATTGTTATTGTTAAAAAAAGTATATTGTTAAAAAAAAGTAGTAACAACTACATAAGAGAGTTTGAATAGGGAATCAATTATAAAAGTATCTTCACTTTAATAATTAATAATTGTAATTTATAATTAATTAAAATTCATTATAAATTATTGATGAACAACGTTTAGAAAAATATCTAGTAAACTATAATATAAAAAATGAAATATGTAACACTTAATTTTTTCTCATTCGAACAAAATTATAATTATGTTTGCCTGTTCGTTTGCAATAAATTAAATATACAAATTCATAAAAGTTTCTTTACACCCGTATCCCCGAAAAGGTACGGAGAGTTCAACCATAGCACCATTAGCCGAAGAAGTCCCCACAATGTGATAGGTAGTAAACCTATCGCTAGCCAGGCACATATCCAATTCCAGACAACGTGTGTTTTATTAGAAAATTGAAAACAATACATTTCTTTTAGTTGCTCGATACAAAAAAAAAACTAACTCCAATCCAATTCAGAACTAGTTTTAATAGCACATCCAAAGTAAGTTTAATATTTGATGGGTCAGTAGTGGTCAGTAGCCGCTACTACGGACAACCGCGGATAAACAAGCCTTTTTTTTATATTAGCCTGTGTCTGTGTGCTTTTTAGGATTTGCATCAAGTTTATTGTAAAGATAAACACCACGACATTGAAAAAACAGTGAATTAATTAAAGTAAAATATTTTCTGTATTTGATATAACGTCCTAAAATGTGCATATGAATACTTGGTTTAATACATTTTATTGGTAAAACAAATTTGCTAGAATGTGTCACTTTACATCGGAACCGTTTCCGTGTGCTCTATGCAACGCTGGATCTAGGGTCAGCACTGAGGTCGAGGGAGTGCGACCCCACGCATTGCCGCGTCCTATTTTTTGCCGCGCGGCAGATTGCCGTAATCGCAGACAGACGACGAGCCAACCGTTAGTTACGGCCGCTCCACTTTAAACCTCATCCATTTTAATTTAACAAAAGTGCCGGCCGATAGCGCGGAGGAAGGACTCATTTCCGTCGACTGCGAATTCGCGTCTGACGGTCTGCGACTGACTCAGAATTAGGGTTGTCATCTCTGAGATCGAGACCATGGATATTCATAATAAGCTTCATTTAGTTTGGTCAGCCTCGTTTGAAAGTCCGTGACTTACAATCAGGGTTGCCAATTCACTGACATCAAAAGTACGGATATTCGTACATACACCTCCTCCTTATATGTAAGAATACTGTTAGACTATGATTCAATTGTATGAATGTAATGTAATGCAGTAAGAATTATGGTTACCGCCGCGTTAACACCGAGAGTCGCCACATTGTGTAGCAATCGAAGGTCTGTGACTTGATACTCATAAACTTGCAGGTACTCTATAAAGTTCTTAGCCGACAGCACAGGAAATAAAGGAAGGAATTTCTTATTACATCTACCGTGATTCTTGCGTATATACTCGTAGGTTGCGCCGGGTCTATGGGCAGGGCATTACTATAATTATTACGTTAAAGTCTATTAAAATTAATAAATATATATTCATTTACCATAAATAGATCACACGTTTTTGTAGAGTTCTTGAAAAATTTAAATGATATTTATACGTGTTTGATTCGTAGTGTGGTCATAATATATTTGTGTTTTATATTTATATACGTATAATACCATCACTTTTTATTATATGAAAGTTATAAATTGCTATATTAAACGCAATTCAATAAGTTTATGTCTAACTCACATTGGCCTACCCACATCATTTGTTCTGCTGATAACACGCGCGTTCAGCAGTGGCTCTGTAAGTAACAACCCTATTTACCGTCGTTCTGAAAACTGCAGTACTTATATAAAAATTTTAATGCGTCCTATTACTTAAACAAATTTTAAGTATGTAACTATGAAGTTCAAACTTCTTTGTCATTTGTGAACCGATCAATTTATTTGTAGTAGAATTTGTTTACGATTCTGAATTTGTTGATAGAAAGAAAAGGGAATTTACTTTGATGATATAACAATATAATAAAAGACAGTTTTTTCGGTTTTACTGCTTTTCAATTATTATGAATATTCCACGTGAAGCTTTTTCTTTCTAAGATTGAACATGATAGGAGTCGGATTCCCGATCTAATTTTGATATAGTCCTGTAACCCTCTGTAGTTTGGTCAAACCTAAAATACAGCATTGCCCTTTTTGTTTATTTTATTACCTTAAAAAATGTTTATGTACCTAGTCGCAACTTTTTTGATTGACTTTGCTTTAACCTTTAAAGCCGATAAATATATTGGTGACTCCGAACGGAGATATTTGTATTTTTTTTTGTTACATATTAATACATTCATGACTCATGATTATGCCAAACAGCCTCGTTGAAGAATACATTGTTAAATACATTTAAAAACACGATATGTTTACCAGTGAACTAAATAAACTGGTCTATATTTTAGGTTTGACTAAATTGTCAAATCTAAAATATAGAACAATTTTTATCCCAATAACTCAAAGGATTTTTGTGAAATAATTAAACAGCTTTCTGGTATTGACCTGAGTCCCCTATGTATAACAATCTAACTTTCCGTCTTTCAGGCAGCTCGTGTGACAGTTAGCATAGATTCAGTGGTTTATTAGCAACATGACCACTATTCCTGCCGTCATAATTACAGTGTCATGTTAAAGTCGAGAGGATAGTTGGCAGACAAGCACATTCACTCTAACATCGCGCCCAGAGGATAGCACACCTATAACATCCAAGGTGTTTTAAAAGCTATGGTCGTCTTTTACCATGAGGAGAGCCTTATGTTTTTTTATGTTATAGGAAGGCAAACAAGCAAACGGATTTCCTGATAGTAAGAAATTCACACCGCCTAGGGACACCAAAGATGCTAATTGTACGTTGCAAACCTGAGGTCAGGATGTTAGGCCTCGAGCAAAAGTAAGTTTACTGGCTACCTTACCCTCCGAACCGGAACACGTCATGACGTTATGGCGGCAGGAATAGGTAAGGCGGTGGTACCAATCCGGGCGAGTCGCTGCGAAACTCTACCACCTAGTCAGATGTCACGGTGTTAGTGATGATAAGCCTATGCTCGCCTTTTACAAGCTGCCTGGCAGGAAAGGCAGATGGTCTATTCTGCAAAATAGCCCGGATCAACACGGGGAAAGATATTAAAGATATCTCTGCCTATCTCATAAAAAAATAAGCGGCTAAAGTCACTGGTAAAAACTATTTTTTCATAACTTTATTTTAATCTTGATTAAGTAGTACTGTACCTCGTTTTAGATTCAACGTGAGGTCATAGTTCGAAGCTAAATTAATAACTAAATGTCTATCATTATTGCTTTAACATCTCTCATTTAGTTTACGATTTAGCCAGTGTCGGATTTATATTTAAGATAAATATTTAAGGGGCCCCTTAAGTTTTTAGGTTCCACCAAAATCCATTCAGACAGGGTTGGTAACTTTTTGTTTTACTACCCATTAAATTGCTTGACAAAATTAAAAAAAGATCCGGGAAAAAAGTCAGAAGGTTGATTTCATATATCTTCCGCGTATTATTTGTTTTTATTTTTATGGCATTGGAATCCAAACAAGCAACCGGATTTCCTGATGATAAGGATATTTAAACCGTCTAGAGTCACCAAAGGTGGTAATGGCGAGTTGCTGACCTGAGACCAGGATATTAGGCCTCGAGCTAAGTAAGTTTACCGGCTACTTTATCCTTCCACCTAGAAAGCGTTAACGGCAAGCACTGACGTTATGGTAACAGGAATAGGTAAGGCGGTGGTATCAATCCGGGCGAGTCGATGTGGAACTCTACCACCTAGTCAGATGTCACGGTGCTAGTGACAGTAAGCCAATGCTCGCCCTTTACGAGCTGCCTGGCAGAAAGACAGGGAGAGATTGCAATTATTGCAAGAATTACTGCACACACTATTTATCACATTTTATGATTTTACACTAAGAGCCGTTTGCACGTTACTGGGTTAAATATTTAATTCTTTTCTAACATAGGGTTAAATCTCCATGCAATTGTCAATTTGACCCATTATTTAATGTCAGCTAGGTACGTGTAGGAGTAAAGGTAGGTAACGATAAGCGTAGCAGTGGGTATTTACCTTCAAGTTAGGTTTCTTACTAAGAAGGACGTTAAGGTCATTGATTGGTGGAGGGTATATCTATTTAAAAAGACTAGAAGCAAGGCCACTAGCGCTCTTATTTTACAGTGGGACCTTAGAATTAAATTGGGCCCATAACAAATATTGCTTAAAAAACCTTAATCCGGGACTGGATCTAGGGAGTTTATTATTTCGTTATTTAAACGTTTAGTCTCGGTTAAAGACATTTGTTCATTGACTTGGGTATTGTCTATTTCGATATTTTCATAATGCAATTCGTCTAGACTATGCAAGTGCGTGCAGAGACGTCTGGAGGTGAATCGAGTTACAAGTACCCGTACACAGCATTGCACTTTATGTTTATTTTATTACCTTACAAAATATTTATGTAGTCGCAACCGAAGTTGATTAACTTTGCTTTAACCCTTACTGCCGATAAATATTTTAGTGACTCCGAACGGAGATATTTGATTTTTTTAGTTAGATCTTAATACGCTCATGATAATGCCATGCAGCCTCGTTGAGGAATATATTTTATCTTATAGATATAAAAATCAATTGCTGTTCGTTAGTCTCGCTAAAACTCGAGAACGGCTGAACCAATTTGGCTGTTTTTGGTTTAAAATTATTTGTTCAAGTCCAGTTAAGGTTTAAAAGATAAGAAAAAGGGAAAAATTGGTAAGAAACTGGGAAAATCAACATTTTAATTTTTCCCATACACACTGAACGGGTGTAACGAACTTCGCCGGGACAGCTAGTTTTTAAATAAATTTATAAGCACGATATGATAAAGTGTGTGCCCTCCAACACTTATTGAATAACACTGTATATGTGCAGATTATATATACCCTGACCGATTTACAATACTATATTATTGTGAAAATATGAGATGTTTACTTTGCTTACTGCACTGTTGGCTAGCTTTAGTTGGTACCAAATACTACAGTAGTAGGTACAACTGATATCGGCCTGCTAATAGCCCCCCCATTAGATACATTTAATTTATTATTGGTTACTATGAAAAATACAGATTAGTTAAATTCACAGTACTACTATTTAAATTATGCGCTTTGCCTTTACACTTTTTAGACTCTTTTTACACTTTACACTTTTGTTTTTAAATTGGCTGACTTAATCTAAATTTAAGCGAAGTGATTAATTATGTAATAACAACTCTATCTTTAAAGTACCTTCGGATTTCCGAATCTTGACAAATAAAGCCGAAACGAATAATTTAAATAGTATTACTATTCTGCGTAGATCGTATCCGATTTGCATACAAAAGAAAGTAGCTTAGATTTTTCTCAATTTGATGTTTAAAAAGGACTACATAACAAGAAGAAGATCCAGAAGAATAAATCACAAGTAGGTACCTACGCAAGAAATTTTTATAACATAAATTCCCGGCGAAATTCGTTCCACCCGTTCAGTTTGTAGGGAAAAAATTAAAATGATTTTCCCTTTTTCTTAACTTTAAAACCTTCCCTGGATTTTAACAAATTATTCAAAACCAAAATTAACCAAATCGGTTGAGTCGTTCTTGAGTTTTAGCGAGACTAACGAACATTATTGATTTTTATAATAATATCGCTTCTGTGTTCTAGCGGTTTAGTTGTTGGACTTTACTGCCTGCGGTCCCGGGTTCGATTCCCGGGTCGGGCAACAAAAAGAAAGTTGGGTTTTTCCAATTTTCTAATAAAATAAAATAATGTTGCTCGGGACTGGATATGCGCCCGGTTGGCGATAGGCTTTACACCTATAACATTGTAGGACTTAGTGTCTTCGGCTAGTCGTGGGTGCCCTAGTTGTGCCTCTGCCTATTTTTCGGGGATATGGGCGTAAAGATATTTTAAATAGACATAAATTTATATCTACACTAACAAAAGAGTAAAAATTTGATTGTTTGTATGTTTTGTATTTATATAGGCTCCGAAACTACTGAACCAATTTGAAACATTATTTTACCATAAGAAGCCGAGACTATCCCTGGTGAATATAGGCTATGTTGTTGAGGAAAAAAAAAATAGTAATTAATCTACATATGCGAAGCCAGGACGGGCTGATAGTGTTTGCAGCAACTCGCCCGGACTGGTACCACCGCCTAACCTACTCCTGCCGCCATGCGGCAGGAATAGAATAATAATAGGTCTGATATCAATCAAAGCTTGTTGTTGACATGTTCCGGTTCGGAGGATAAGGTAGCCGGTAAACTTATTTTTGCTAGATGCCTAACATCCCGGCCTCTGGTTGGCAACGCACCATTACCAGCTTTGGTGTATCTAGGCGGCATGAATTTCTTACCATCAGGAAATCCGTCTGCTTGTTTGCCTTCCTATAATATAAAAAAAAGATTATGGCAAAACTTAATCGGTGCAAAAACTTTTACATAAAAAAACTAACAATGTATGATAAATGAAACTGCATCAAGCCGTCATACAAACAATGTCAAATGATGTAACAGACAGCTCTGTTGAATTTATGAATGTCATTTGCTAGCCTTACAAGGCTTGCCTTGAACATAATGTTCTAGCCACTTATAAGTGAGACAATAGTGGGACAATTTGGTCGCTAATTGTTATTTGCCGTGCGTTTACATAACGGCTGACGTGCCCTCTAAACCGCGTTTACCACAGGATAGGGATGCTAATTTGTTATCGATTAATCTACAAAATCATTGTTTTATTTGAATCACGTTTAATATTGTGATTGTCACACATGCATATATAAACCAGCTTACCCAGTGGATTTTGTTCTGCCGGACAGCTAATAAAATTTTGTGTGGAAAAAATTAAAGTGTTTTTCCGATTTTTCTAAATCTTATTCTACATCAAAGATAAATAATAAGTGATTGCTCGTACAAACATAAGTATGATTTGTATTTATAGTAAAGTTCTATAACCAGCTTAATAAGATTAATATAAATAGTCAAACTGTAAGAATCATCACATTTGACACTTACTGCGTGTCCTGCAAGTTTCTCAACGATTTTGTTGGTTTGCTGGGGACTTGGCGAGATATTTGTATAAGGCGACCTATGTGTTCAAGTATTCTTAAATCTTCAGGGTATCAAGTTGGACCATTGACAATGAAAATGTTATGTCTGTGATTTTTATACAGCAAAACTTACGATTTAGAAATATTTACGGGACTACCTTTAAGGATCAACACAAAAAAGAATAGATAGAATTGGACTGCACGTTTTTAAGTCATAGCCAACTTTATATTTTACCTTTGTTCCCTTTTCCAAGAGAAGAAATATGTAAATGGTTTAAAAGGTAGCTTATAACCTCCTTCCAATATTCGTCATTCGGCGTAAATCACGACCGGGAAACAGACAGATAAAAGTTACAAAAATGTTCAAACTTTTTTACTGTTACCCATTATTTTTTTATTATTATTAAACAAATATTTAAAGCACACAAAAATTGCAATAACAGGAGAAGTAAAAATGTACAAAAGCATTTTAGTCGTCTAGACCTTTTTCAAATATTTTTAATGTATAGAACTGAATTAGAATACAAATATTAGTATTCTAATCATACCTGTTTATTGGTTTGTTAAAAAATTCCTAATCTTATTAAAACCGTAATTTTATATTACATCAATATTTATTTGGCACATCACTAACCAGCCCATTGTCGCCCGTGACGTGACTTAATAGCATCTTGTCTGCGTCGACGAACCGTCTGCCAGCGCTATGGCTTGGTTAAAAGCATTTTAAACGTCATCGACAACGAATTCAATCTCAATACTCTACACATTAACTTAAAAGGTAGAAAATTTGTATTCAAGTGAAACGTTTTTGTTTAAAATCATTTACAGTTTAAGTTTTTGATATAAATGTTTATATAAGTATAAGTTGGTAACGCCCTGTGTTTATCCGGGCTCCTTTCTATAAGTGCTTACCGGCACTTACACCGTCACATCTGACTAGGACCCGGATTGGTACAACCGCCTTATCTATTTCTGCCGCCATAACGTCAGCGTTTGCCGTTGTGTTCCGGCCGGTAAACGAGCAAACGTGGCCTAACATGGTGGCCCCAACCTCAGGTTGGCAACGCATTATTACCATCTTAGGTGTCATTAGGCGTGAATTTCTTAACAGAAGGAAATCCGTCTGCTTCTTTGCCTTCTAATATTACAAGTAGGTACTTAAGTGTATATTTCATAATTTTTAAGGTAACAATTAAGCTAAAACAACAAAAAACGACTACATTTATATCATATACCATTTCGCGATTTGATAATTCTTTACCGTTCTTTCTCACCATGTTGGTTCTGAGCTTTTTTGAAGATTGTTACCTAGCTTTTGTCTTTTATATCGTCTAGCTTTAGCCTGATTTGGTACAAGCATCTTCTTTTACTTTGACTTAACATTAGTGCTTGTTATTGTCATGTTCCTGTTTAGAGGATACGCGTTACTGAAAACCTAACACAAGATTAATTATTAATGCCATAACTTCAAATGAATTACCAACCTGAGGTTGTACAGGCACAATTTATTTGACACTTACACACATGATCTCTGTTAATATGGGTTCTAGACGGTTGTAAGCACTGTTTGTAAGCATTAATTTTCACCCGTCTAAACAGTAGGTTTAATCCAAATTTTCAAATAATCTGATTTAAACAAAGTTTCCTCCAAGATTATCTTTGTTGGAAGGCGTGTTTACCACCGTCTAGAACGGTTCTAGCCCTAACGTTGACGGGGAGAAATTGAAATTGAAAATTGAAATTGAAAATATTTATTTGAAACAATGATAAAATTATACAGTTACTACATGTTGTAACGATAATAACTGCATTAGTCAGAGACTGTGTCGCAGTCATTAAGGGGCGCAAGATTAACATGAATATGCTTTACTAGACTAGTGTTTCCAAAACACGATTTATTTCACTTATCTCGATAGAAAAAAATAAAAAAGTTAACCCTTTTCTGAAAGCTTTTGCTTTCTGTCTACTTCAATTGTGAAAATATCGACACCAGATTTAACATAAACATAGATAAGTACTATACCTACAAGGTAAGTGTTTCAGTTTTTATAATTTTTCAAATTACTTTTATAGTGTCACAAATAGTGATTTGTCGCTTAAGACGTTTATTTTAGAGCGCCATTGTTCATAGTAATCATGGAACAGAGGAGCGCGGATTGGCTCTTCTGGCTGACTGAGTATGGGGCCTTAACGCCACCTCCGGAAACCAAACGGAAGTTGTTCCAACAAGGATAAATAAAATTAACTAATATTTTAAAATTAAAATTAAAAAGTAATCTTGAAATTTGCGTGTGTGAGTGTGTGTATGTGTGTACGTGTGTATGTGGTGTTGCATTGTGATGTGTGTTTGTGTGTGTGTCTAAAAAAATCTTTTATTGATATAAATTGAATTAAATTAAGGGTAGTTTAAAATTTAATTAACTCTTCTACATCGTCGTAATTTAAGCCTAAAAGCCATTGAAATAATTTCAATTTGCAATCCCGAAACGACAGAGGATAAATATTGAGAACTCTGTTAATTTTTTGCGTTAAGCATCAAATTCTCCTTTTGTACTTACAGTAATTTAGGTTGGCGATAGGCTTTGCCACCTATCACATTGTGAGACCTAATGTCTTCGGCTAGTTGTGGGTTGTGCCTCTGTCTACCTCTTCGGAGATATGGGGGTGAAGATACTTTTTAAGTACACAGTTCGTACCTAAAGCAAAGTAAGCAAATTACAAGCTTATTATATACATGGTAGTTCGTGATACTATTGGATAGAAAGAAATACACACACCTAGTTACTGGAATAAATTACTTCCAGACCTAAAAATACATAATCAGCTCAGTGAAACTGCAAAAAACTGACTACAATTTTCGTAACACGTCTCGATTTGATGATTGTTTTTTCGAAAGGTCATAATTCCTAGGTGATGTGAAAGTACATGAAAATTTATGCATTATTAATTATAAATCAAAACCACTAGGTAGTCAGATTTTGATTTAATTTATATGAACCCAACCTTAGAATCCTCTAGATTCTAGAAGAGAGACAAAACAAGAAAACTGTTTTGACATTCTAAATCCTTTGCACACTGAATATTACTATGTAACATTTACGGCCATATCTCAATCACTTACAATTTTATTGAATATTTTACTATGAAGTTTAAATGTACCTACTTTGCAACTTGTAACGTATTACACTTGAACCTATCTAAAATGAGAGATCGTGCTATTTTAGATCAGTTGCCAGGTAAGCTGTTATTTTTCAATAATTAATATCGCAGCTACAAAACTCTAGAAGGCCTATCTTTATCTGTAGATAGGTTATTAATATCGACCGTAAAAGATAACGACAAAAATCTGTGGATCATTGGCTTGTAGCAAAACATTCGAAAAATCTTATTTGTAGTCCGTTTCGAATTTAAAAATCGATATCCATGAAAATATATGCCAGGAATCGAACCTGAGACTCGTCAGGTAGCGTCAAACGCGTACACTAACCTCT
This sequence comes from Calephelis nemesis, assembly GCA_002245505.1. Lineage (NCBI taxonomy): Eukaryota > Metazoa > Arthropoda > Insecta > Lepidoptera > Riodinidae > Calephelis > Calephelis nemesis. The sequence goes on from NJDD01000172.1 coordinate 38,338, forward strand.
AAAACATACCTACATTGCCTAGACCAATTACAAATGTAGCTTTACGAGTGTTTAACACAATTACAAAGCTCATTTGGTGGATTTTAGAGACTTAGTGCTACCCCCTCAGCAAGGGGTTGAGGGTGGTGGGACGGCCGAGGGGTCAGACGGCGGCGTTCAAGGTGAAGGCCAACTCCCACACACAGACGGATAGATATACGATGCATTTATATATACATCTGTCTGACTTTAGATTAAATTACCTTTATGAATTTAGCTAGCTATATCCCGTGAGTTTACCTAAGTATTAACGTTTTTAGAGGATATTTTAATGTTTAGCCCAACTTCCTGTGGAGAGTTTTGGCGCCATTGAGAGAAAAGATGGTTGAAGTTTTTTTATAATTATTAAATTTTATGTTGATATTGAGTGAAATTAGTCAATTTTGGTGGCATTTTGTACAATTTTGTTCAGTGAAAGTGCACAAATGAAATAATCATGAAGAAATTAGCGTAGGTATCGTGTATTTCCTCGTTGCCGCCAAATCTCCTTACATGAGCTTGTGTAATGAGGCCGCCGCTTTACCCAAGAGCCTGACATGACTTACTGACGACTTATGACTGATGACTAATTATAATTGATCAAAATATAAAATTCGATGCAAATTTCTACTTGACGAATGGCAAAATACTAACGTGAAGGCCAAAACTTAAAGAAAGAAAGAAAAACTTCCTGTGATTGGAAATAATGTTCAAATTAAGACAATACAAATTATTTTCATTCATAGACTGCCTCGTTGGTCGAGAGCTTAGCTTAACTTAACCGACGAAACGCAAAACTCGGGTTCTTTTCCCGAAGAGGGCAGTCATTTGTGTGTTGAACATTTAGATATCTGCATTTCTGGGTCTGGTTGCTTATGAAATAAATTCTGGTATCTGTATAAGTATATTTCCAGTGCATTGATATCGTTGATTAACACCCATAATACTGGCATAATGGTTTATTTTGGGGTTAGATTCAATTTGTGTATTATGTGTTCATTTTAGATAGAATATTAAAGTCCCAACCTTCGTCTCGCGCTGACGATAATCTACCCGTTGAGCTACCGTGGATTTAATTTAAGGTTAAATGTTAATTTCCTTTGTTATCAATTACGTCTCTACTCTCCCGTCGATCATTAGATTCTTAAAGACCTACATGTTCCTCTTAAATCTCGATTTCATGCAACAGTTTGCATTGGAATGCATTGGAAATTGGAATCGGATCTGTGCTATTTTTTAATTATCAGCACAATAATATCGAATTACTTACATTTATTTGATAGTATGTAATTAATTATTTATTAAGTAGATCGAAATCGTTGAATTTTTGGGAACCAAATGTATTGTGCTCAAGAGTAAATGACATAAATCTGACTCCAATTTTGAATTGGCATGAAATCGTAATTCTAGTGTAAGTCCAATGTACCTTCATAATACCACACTATAGCATGCAATCTATATATTAATACGTAATGCCAAAAATTTGGACTCCTTTTTACGAAAATTGCGGGGACGTAGGAGCATAAAATTTGGCACACTTATAGTTTATTTGTAGGAGAAGTGTAGAACGCTAATATTTTTCAAGAATAATGCTTATAAAGTACATTAAATAAAACATTACCCACACTACTTAAATTTGACACACACAAACAAATATATTGACGATATATTAACGATAAAAGATCACAGATGGCACACTAAAAAGTTTGGAAACAAAGTAATTGGTCTTGAGAAATGAAGATGATATTCTTATCAACAAAATATTAAAATTTGTTATGGACCAATGGGCGACCACTAGTATCACTATATAAGTTCGTCAATGCAGACAAAAAATATCTTAAGCACAGAAAAACTACTAAAAATCCTTTTTAGTCGGGGTCATAAAACACAATGTGTGAGGAAGTGTCGCAATTAAATATTTTATTAAAGGGTAAGGATGTAAAGACCCCATCTTCAGTAAGTACGTGAATAATGATCTTCACGCCCGTAGTAGGCACCTCAAAGGTAGGCAGAGTTTCAATTAGAACTCTCACGATCAATCAAAGGTACTTAGTCGTGGAAATTTTGATATTCGGTTATTCGCGGTACCTTGGATAGGTGATAGGTTGAAAACCTGCCACCAACTAGACACTTACCCGACTTTGTTGTTGTTTTTATTAGAAAATTGAAAGGCACATGAGCTGCCCCGCTGGAAAATCGAACACGCTATCTCATGTAGTCATTGCCAACTAGATGACTAGATAATTCCACTAACGCAATCATTAGTTAGGCTTGATGGTAGAGTCTTGTAAAGGCACGTGCGAATTGATACCAAAGCCTTAGCTGTGTCAGTTCTCACCACTGCTGTGTTCCGGTTTGGAATTTAGGACAGGCAGTGAACTTATTTACTAAAGATATTTAACAATCGAGCCTCAATTTGTTAACGCAGCTTTAACATTTGGTGTCTATACACACCGAGTATGGCTTTCTGGGATATGGGCGTGAAGATGGAAATATAGAAATTAATATTTGATCCATAATTTGAGGATTTTTAAAAAATGAAGAAATGGTAATTCATAGTCAGAAAATCAGTGTACCGGGCCATATATTATCCTACTTTAGTTGTCAGTCTAAAGTTGAATGAGCGTGCCATATTATCATTTGTTTAGTCTAGTCAGTGGAGAACATAATGACCGTATAAACAGCGGAAAATGAGTACAATGTGGAGTTGGGGACGGTTCACGGGAAACTGGCGATCGTTCAACCTTACATCATTTATTATATTACGTAAGCGAATTATAAAAAAAAACCGACTGCTCTATTGTTTTATTTTTCCTTATTAGTCAGGGTTTCCTGTGTAGAATAAACCTAATAATAATCTGCCTTCCTATCAAGCAGCTCGTGAGATGCAAGCAATAGTGAAATGGATCATTATTCATACCTAAAGAGACTACTGGTGCGGTTACACCCGCTTGCCAGAATTTCATGTGCCATAATTTTATCTGCTATAATGGTCAACAGACAGTAGTAATATTGTTTCTCATAATTTTATAAGTCATATTCATTGTTTACTATATTAGTCTTGTGCTAGAAACTTTGCTTCTTATAAAGTCAATTTTAATAATATCAGTTGCTAGTATGATTGTAAGTCATATTATCAGAAGCCATAACATCGTTACTATTAAAAAAGATAGTATCTTGCTATTAAAAAAGATAGTGTCAGGTCACTATTTGACACATTAAAAATTAAATTAGCAACTCCATTTGAAAATTTCAATGTACTGTCCCGTTTACTAACTAAAAAATTAACTAATCTAAAAAACAAAACATTATTCAAATCGGTCCAGCAGTTCTAGATTGTTAAGTGTTGTAATAAATCTAACGTTAATGTGTAGATTTAAATATTCAGTAATTTAAAAAAAATAGGAAGTAAATAGTATTGTCTACCCTCAGCAGCTTAACTGCTGAAAAAATGAGAAAGTTAACTGATAACACTGCTAGGATTATTTATTTTAGTTTTACAGCATTATGTCATATGTAGGGCAGAACCGGGCAATGGGAGTCAGCGGGCAATGGTGGTCACTACCATATCTAGAAAACAAAAACCCGTCGAAACACATACAGTGGCGAAAATAGCCAATCGTATCATACCTTTTCCGCCACCGCACGGTCATTCAGATCGCTCGCCAGGTTCACGAGAGAAGATCGCGACAGGTTTTTCTGCGTTTTTGATATAGTTTTACGTGTGCACAAATTAAACAATAAGTAACTGTTACAAAGCAATTTTATGATTGTCTTATTAACTACATTTTGTATAAAGTACGTAATAATCATATTATTAAAAAAATGAGTAAATATTTGACCTTATTACTTAAATTTGATTTTCTTATTGAAAAACCTATTATCGGGCAATGGGAGTCAGTAAATCCCTTTAAGAAATCAGCTAAGACTGTAAAAGGACGAGCAACATTAGCAAGCAAGAAACGTCTTTCACAACAGAAATCTGTAAACAAGGCCTAGAGTCGTATACCTTGACTTGACTGATATTAGTCAGACTCATATATGTGATTATGAGTATATGTGCGAGTCTAGCAACATTTGTTTGATCTGCTCCGAATTTGGCCGTAAGAACAAAATGTGGTACCGATGCATACCCTGCGGACTGCGGGCCCACACAGACTGCATAGGATAGGATTCTCCTGAGGGCTACATGTGCGACAGATGTTGAATATAAATAAGAATTGGAACCTTGACCCTCATTGTCCTACAGGCTGACTACAATTACCCGCATGTCAGGGCAATTTTGGTCAAGGCTGCTATTTTTTAAAAACTTCAATTTTGTCAAAGTATGATTCCAAATGAAAAAAATAATATTGAGACTGATAGACAATTAGTTAGAGTTTGTAAGCTAATTATTTTGATAAATATAGCACAATATTTTTTTTCGTTATTTTAACTATCGCTTAAGTGACTTCCATTTCCCCCTTTTCCCCTAATTCTTCTGGGGGAGTTTCACTCAAGTAAATACTATATTTGTTATTCAAAAGAGAAGTTGATATTCTATCAAAATGTGTTCAAAAGTATTTAAGTTCTTTAAAAATGTGATAGGTATAATAGTGTGAATACAAGGAATAAAAACAATCTTGTTGTGCATAATATGTCTCGTCTCCACAGAGTGAGCCATTCTTTCTTGGGCAAATGTATACGTTTTAACAATAAACTTCCCAATTATATGGAAGTCCTTCTATTAAACAAATTTAAAAAATATGTCAAAGTTAAATTGTATAAAAAAGTTACTATAACATTGCTGAATATGTATCGGATAAGAAGCCTGGGACTAATTGCTACTGATACCAGTTTCTTGTAAATAATAATGTATAGTGTACGATGTGCTACTACTTAATTTGTATAGAATACGGAATAAGAGAAGCCCGCTAAGTGTCTTGCCGGAGCTTCTCAGTGTGCAGTCGCGTTCGGATCCGATCGGATCCGGAGTTTTTAGTATTATACACAGTGTAAATGACAGCGTAACGAAAAATGCAACCATGGATTGGATTCTGTACATGATAGACGTGCATATTATGTAGTTGGAATTTTAATTTTATGAATTTTTCAAAAACTTTTGTATTTTTTTACAGATTTCACTAGTATTTCAGTAATCATCTTTAACGCAGCTCGATTTTTATTTAATATCAATAAATAACACATTTTTACTAAAAACAGCAATGTAATAAAACAGCGTATTAGGTCGGCACTTACAGCTAGAAACGCTCGGCTTAATGTATGTACTTTGTTCGCTATACATTGCGGGCTGAAAAGCTGCTGAATGTTTAGCTGCTTGTTTCCTACAAAAACTGTAAAAGGAATTTTGAAGTCTGATATGTATCTAAACTAACGCAGAAGTTTTCGTTAAGGTGTCAAATAAATCCTGTATAAGACTCATCACATGTGCCTCATGTAACTTGTAAGGTCACACACCTTTTTGTAATTATAAGATTTTCTATTTGCATTTCTAGTCAGGGTTTGAAACTCTTTGTTATAGAATATCTAAAAATATTTGTAACAGTAAATGTTATAGTCTTGCATTTATGTTATTATTAGTCTAAAACCACCACGCGCTAATACTTCTAGTCATATATTTTATTGACATGAATTCCAAGTAAATACCAAGACTAGCAATAAAAATTGGCATTCTGCTTTTAATTTGTTTTCATAAAAATACTTAGAATATTTAGATAGTAATACTTGTAACAGTACCTCATACAAATTCCAATAAGGAGTATAAAAGAGGTTTCGTATAATTACAAATCAGACACTTAAATTAAAAATGACATCGATAGCACTAGTACTATCCAGCGTTTTGTTTTTGCAAAGTTTTTGTTTCGGACTCGAAGGGTTGTATTGGAATGATAAAAGCAAACCAAAAAATATTTATTTCACCTGGAGTAAAGAGCTAATTACTGAAACTGACAGAACGGAAGCCAATCCAAATAGTCTTGAAACACACACTACTGAAGAAACTACAAGTGATTCTAATTATACTGGAGAAATTTACACACCTCCATCTACTACGGACGCAGGTAGATAATAGGAATTGTAATTCCGAGCGTACATCATTTTTATAAGTGGAATCCACTTAAACATAAACAGAGTTCTAAAATCATCTCATAACGTGACCTGTAAGGAATTCAGCTCAAAAACTTTAACTTAAGTTTTACTTGGTATACGACATTGTAAATATCATATAATAATAATAAATGTAACATAAAAACACTCAATTCTTTCTCAACTCAACAAATCACCATCGATTTGTTGCCATTGCTATCTTGTGCTCAATTAGTTCACTTCAATTTATTTATTTATAGAAGTAAGTACAGTCGTAGGTCATGAAGATTACATTAAAAAAGAACGACTGCTCCTGGCCTAGTGGCTAGTCGAAGATCCGAAGTAAGGTTCACCGACCTTGTTGATGCTAGTTACTTTTGCGGGATCTGATAATAGGAAAAAAATATCAACATATTATGTGCAGTTTCATTACAATTTTTATAACAATTTAAGTTGATATATAGGGTTGCCTGAAAAAAAATTGGAAATGTTAAAAACATAATTTTTTTTAATAATTAAAAATGTCAGGTCCAGGATTTTTCAGGCAATCCATTTTTCATATATTTTCTGATGTACTAAATTTGCTATAAAACCGGTTTCATCCGGTTATCAGCTCGGTGAAGGTCGACCTTACTTCGGATCTTAGACTAGGCGTATTAATATTCTGTGTATAAAAAGTGTACTCAACTATTAATTTTTAAATAAATTTAATAAATTTTTACAGATGAAGACGATCACTTTTGTCCTCCAGAAAAAAGTAGGCACACTTCTGAAGATATCAGTACAATAATTGAGTATGTATATGACAGAGATAGTTATGAGTCACCTATTAAAGACAGTTATACTTGGAAGGCATGTATTGTAGCGGATTCTCATCTGAAAACTATAAATAATTTTCGCGAATGGCTTACAGAACGTCCAAACCATTTAAAACACGTGTTAGAAGAATTGGTCGATATTCGCACAAATTACGTTGAGCCAATAACAGAAAAAGTTATTAATGAGTTAAAAGAAAATCCTAGACTAGAAAAACAATTTGAAGAAAGATTACATCAGGCGAAGTCACTCTTCGATGAATTAGAAGAGGCTGAACAGATTTGTAAAATAAGAAAATGTCCACTTCGTGAATATGGTAACGTTCATTTATTTATTTTAACGAATTTAATTATGAAGTTTTACAAGAAAGTCTTGGTGTAGTAATTAGTTAAATACAAAAGGATCGAACGCATTGTTAGTTGAATTTTCAACCACATTACGGGAACTAACGACCAGTTTAAGTAACGCATCTAAGACAAGTTTCTAACAGAAAATACAACATTTTAGAGATTTTAGGTTTATTTTTTATTAAGGCTCTTTTTCAACATGCTGTTCAGAAGTTTTCAAGACGTATCAAATAAGTGCAAGTGTGATAGGATAAATACGATAATTTTGGGAAATTTGAGAGTTTCTATTATTATTTTCTAGTTCGATCTTCAGATAAGCTTTATAGCATAAGTTTGCATTATCATAAATTTTTTTATGATAATGGAGGGCAAACAAGCAGACGGATTTCCTGATGGTATGAAATTCACGCCGCCTAGAGACACCAAAGGTGGTAATGGTGCGTTGCCAACCTGAGGCCGGGTTGTAAGGCCTCGAGCTAGTAATAACTTACTAAGTAAGTTGACCGACTACCTTATCCTCCGAACCGGAACACGTCAGCGGCAAGCATAGGAAGTTATGGCGGAGGGAATAGGTAAGGCGGTACCAATCCAGGAGAGTCGCTGCGAAACTTTATCACCTAGTAGGATGTCACGATGTTCGTGACGGTAAGCCTGTGCTCGCCTTTTAGGAGCTGCCTGGCAGGAAAGCAGATAGTCTATTCTGTGAAGGAGACCGGACCAAAACCAATTTCCACACTCATGCAAATTTCACTTGCAAGATTCTCCCGGACAAACATTCTTTGCAAGCTAAATAAAGAAATATCAAACAGTATGTAAAGCTTAGCAATGGGGTTGTCAAGTTATGGATTTCTTTGGCAGTTACTGTTACGTAGTGACCGACGACGTCTACCAATAATATAAGTAATTAATCTCGTGGTGTCTTAAAAAGTATTAAAATACTAGTTGAATACGAATACGGTCGGGGTGTTTTATAAAGATCGCGGAAGCAATGTTTCTACACGTGGCACTCGCTATGGCAGCACCGCTAAAACTGCTTACTGTGAGTGTGTCATATCTAATGTTTGTAGGTAATATTCCTTTTCATCCCGTTTCATATTTTTATTGTGCTACTAATAAGTAATGGCAAAAAATTACATTTTAACCGACACTAAAGAGGAGGAGGTTTGCAATTCGACTGCATGCTTTTTTACTATTTTTCATGTTAATTTCGCGGTCACTAGGCCAATAGCCTATCGATTTTGATGAATCTTTTTTAAAATAATAGGTTTTTTAAAATAATGATTCCGAGGTGGTCCCTTATTAGTTCAGTGATTGAGGTCCTCAAGATAAGTGAAAAAATATGCAATATTAAGGATAACTCAAACCAACTAACTCAAACTATCCACATCAAAATCGGTTTGTTCTTGTAAGAGCTTTGATGCCACGTGTGTATGTCACACAGACGTACAAAAAAACACACCCCCACACATGTATATTACGTAAGTTGTATATATGATATGTTTATCTTATAACATCCCTCTTTTTCTGTAACAGCTGTTTGCAAAAATTATACGTTAATCAATTTTTTAGATAACACTCCAAAGACAGAAATAAACAGTAGAGGAAAACGAAGTATCCCAGACGAATTTTATTGCAGCTCAATCGAAGATTTGCACGCGGAAATTGAAGCAAAGTTATCAAATGCTGCTAAACAAATTCAAGACTCAGCTCCACAAAGGGTTGACATACTTGACAATGAATATACAAGAAAAATTCAAGATATTATTGCAATTATCAAAGAAGCTGCTCTTAGCAAATTTGGAAGTACCATGTATGATATTTTGAATTTACAGGATGAATATCATCATTTCAGAAAAGAGATTCTTACAATAAACGTTAATATGAACACTTTCTCTGTTAAGGATCTGGGAACACAAATTGATAGGAAATTATTAGAGCTGCAGCAATCTGTCAAAAGTTTTGCACAATATTGTGACTCGTGCAAAAAAGGTAAGCAAGTTGCATTCATTAACAATTTTTAATATGTGGGATACCTCATCAAACTTTAGGTTCCACTACAAAATGATGTATGCAGTTTTTGGCTTTTTCTGGAGTCTTACTAGTTACATAGATTTTTTTTAGTTTTTGACAAGTATATTTAATTGTTTCCAGTCTTGGCACTTAGTGAAACTCTTATAAGTGATATCTATAGATGAATGCACTAGCACTGTTTCACTTAACTTTTAAAAATTATGAAAGAACCAAATTAGTCAACTGCTTTAACTGGGTGCTGAAAACGCGAAACCGGTTGGCTAATTTGACTATTTCATATTTTTTTAATTATATTAAGTGAAACAGAAATGATGAATACATTGAACATTTACGGCCAACGTTAATAATGTTTCTCTAAAGATGGATTTCCAGCAATCTAGATAGCTGCGTATCCGACGGCCTATCCTATACGTAATTTCCATACTTATCCTGTCCACAGATATGTTATTGGCAAGCGATAACATAAAAATAGATCAAAATATCAATCTTGGACAGCGAGTTTTAGATTAGGCTTGATTATTAATATTGGCCGTTAGACTATTTGGTCGCGCGTCATTATTTTCTTCTGATATACGCTTACAACAAACGCCTGGCTTATGACATATTATTCTATGAGCGATATCCGGCCAATAGCCTACCAATTTTGATAGTACTGGTTTGAGAGTACTGTAGTCTTTGTCTCACACGTAAAATGATTCTGAGTTTGAATTTCAACTGTCTGTTTCGAATTTTAAAGCTACATTCAAATTGTCTTTTCTCCTTTTTACTTAAGCCAGTATTTAGATAATAGAAAATGACAGACACATTATGATGCGTGCGCCTTTTCAGCTTTTGTGTATATCTTAATGGAGTGTTTTAAGTAACCATTATCATTCTAAACTTTTTCATTTACCATAATCAGTATTAGTGACAGTGTACAAGTCTGAGTTATAAAGTATGAAATTTTTCTATCACTTTCAGTAAAACCAACGACCACGACGGTTCTTTTTAAACCACTTCTTCTTAGTGTCACTGAAGTTGACAAAAAACCGAATATTGTTGATGCACTGATTAAATTAAAGAAAGATGCAGCATTAAAAGATATCCAACGGGATTTAGATTCAAGATTTAGCAAGTTAGAAGCTGTAGTGAGAGACACAGAAAATGTTAACAACTTTTTATCACAATTAAAACTAATTAAAGAGGAAATCGCTAATCTTACTAATGACGAAAAACAAGCGCTGGAAAATTTGAGACTTCGCCTACCCAAATCCTTAATTATGAATCTGTTTGCATTAGTTCATCACTCACAAGACCTTTTGCGAGAAATCGAAGATGGTTTACACAGGAGTCAGTATTCAGTTGATAATTAGGAAAATAATAAATATTTTATGTTGATGGTGTACAATAAAGAATATTTGTAATGTATTGTATTGTAAATTAAAGTATAAGTAAAATTAAGTAAAGTATCTTCACGCCCATACCAGTAGGCAGAGGCACAACCAGGGCACCCACGACTAGCCGAAGATACTAAGTCCGACAGTGTGATAGGTGGCAAGCCTATCGCCAACCAGGCACATTTCCAATCCCGAGCAACTTTTTTTTTAAACTAGAAAATTGGAAAAACCCAATTTTCTTTTTGTTGCCCGACCCGGGTATTGTAAATTAGTTACTATTTATTATCGATATCTATCTTAATCTAGTTAATGTAAAAATTGTTTGATTGTTTTATTTGAAACTCAAGTCTTGCGTTGACTGAATATTTCGATGAATTGCAGTTTTATTTACTAAATTACGGCTCAACGATTCACCGATTTGAATATTTCTTAGCCATCACCACTGACATCTCTACCAAAAAATCTAATTTTCTCCGTGTTATTTTGAAACTTCTGTGTACAATACAAAGAATATAAATACTCTTTAACAAGAGGTACAATATGTCTGACATTGAACATGGCAGCTTGTAAGAGGCGAGCATATGTAGTTTTAATCTATATACTTATAAATAATACAACTTTAGAAGAGTGAATTTTGTAAATTGAAGATTTTACAAAAATATTTGCAAGTGACGAAAAGGTAAATTTTTAGCTTTTTCTTAACAATATTTGTCTGCCCGTCTATTCTGACATTTAACTGTCTGTGTCATGCCCGCAACTGAACCGGTCGTAACGAAATTTTAGCTGGTATTTACTTCACGTTGTAGGCTACTTTTTATACCACTAAAAAAGGAAATGGGTAAACAATCCATAAACGGGTAGTTTAATTTTATTCATTCTTTTTTAGTAGTTTGTACTGATATTCCTTTATTTTTATTAAGTCATAAGTTTTGTAGATTAGAAACCAAAGATATAACAACACTCAGTATTAAGTGACCAATTAACATGAAATCCAAAACGTAGAGCAACATTCGAACGTGTAGATCATATACATATACTTACATAAGTATTTTCACGCTAAGTTCTTACTGCAGTAAGGCAGAGAGTATCAATTGCCAAGTGAATTAAATTATTCGTATTTAGTTAAATTGTCTCCTGATCATGTGGCTTATTAAAATAACTATGGGTTTCAAAACCCACACTTTTGCCCATTTCTAACTTTCTAACTGTGTCGAATAGACTATCCGTCTTCTTGTTTGGCAGTTCGTTAGAGGCGAGCATAGGTTTTTCCCCGTGTTGGTCCGGGTTCCTTTGCAGAATAAACCATCTGCCTTTCTTGCCAGGCAGCTCGTAAAAGGCGAGCATAGGTTTATCATCACTAACATCGTGACATCTGACTAGGTGGTAGAATTTCGCAGCGACCCGCCCGGATTGGTACCACCACCTTACCTATTCCTGCCGCCATAACGTCATGAAGTGTTCCGGTTCGGGGGGTAAGGTAGCCGGTAAACTTACTTTTGCTCGAGGCCTAACATCCTGACCTCAGGTTGGCAACGCACCATTACCATCTTTGGTGTCTCTAGGCTAATTTCTTACCATCCTTTTGCTAGTTTGCCTTCCTATAACATAAAAAAAATAGGTTTTTAACAAAACAGCTTGTCATAACTGCAAAGCTTGCTCGGATGCCCATACACCACCATCTATTTCCGCCGCTATAATGACCGCATTTGGTACTGTAGTGTTCCGGCATGGCGGATAAGGTAGCCAGTAGACTTGCACCTCAGTCATAACACCCCAGCCA
>NJDD01000172.1:84816-137668 GCA_002245505.1 Calephelis nemesis
TGCGTTGCCAACCTGAGGCCGGGATGTTAGGCCTCGAGCAAAAGTAAGTTTACCGGCTACCTTACCCTCCAAACCGGAACACGTCATGACGTTATGGCGGTAGGAATAGGTAAGGCGGTGCTAGCAATCCGGGTGAGTCGCTGCGAAACTCTACCACCTAGTCAGATGTCACGGTGTTAGTGACGGTAAGGTATGAGTGTATGTGTATTTAAATAACCTGTACATTAAAATATTGCTCCACATTCTCTGTTTTAAATTAGGTAACTTATTATAGAGACATACCTATGTACACATTGTGACTGGAGTGGTAGGAAGGTAGGTATGTCAGATAAGACCAAATTGGTAAATTATGACAACTCTGTATGCTCTATGTTATATATTTACGGTTTAGGTACGTACCTAATTGTTAATTACCGAGTATATTCTTGTAACTATAATAATTTTGATCGACCAACTATATGATGATCATAGATATGTTATGTATTTCGTGTCCGGGTGTTTATTAAATGTATGCTAGTATCAGTTAAAGTATTTCTGTGTATTATGATTGTTGTCTTGCCTATAACACTAGCATATAGTTTGCCTACTTTGGGGTTCGATCAATTTGTGTAATTCGTCCAGGATTTTTGAAGTGAAACTTCTTTATCGGGGTTGGAAAAAAATTAGTGTAATATTTTTTCGTTACGCGTCACATTTTTCCGTTACGCGCCATCTATGTTCTTATACCTACCACGCGTGATTCAAAGTATACTTTCTCTAGCGGCAATAAACTTCATTTAACCAATTTCTGTAAAGTTGCATGTAGTAAATTATTTTTTGAAAAATAACGCCATAAAGAAGTTTCACTTCTTCACTTCTTACGATTGTACGCTAGTACATGCACACATTTTTTTATTTTTTTCACATGCTGACAGCCGTCGTGCCAGTGTTTGGCAAGTATTACTGCCAAATGGGCGCTATTGTATAGTCTCCTTAACAGTCGGGTTACGTCCGTACTCTACACTGTAGAGTGACGCACGAATAAATCCGTGTCGAGACAAGGTCGATGCGAGGGCGCGGGCCTAGTTTACGTAGCATAACGTGTCGGGTCTTTTCACAATAATTGTATATTACTACTATTTAAATTATGCCTCGCCTCTGTAGTTTAGCGGTTCAGGTGTTGGACTTGACTGCATGAGGTCCCGGGTTCGAATCTGACTCGGGCACCAAAAACAAAATTGGGTTTTTCCAATTTTATAATAAAAAATGGCGATTGGCGATAGGCTTGCCACTTATCACTTTATGGGACTTAGTGTCTTCGGCTAGTCGTTGGTGCCCTGGTTGTGCCTCTGCCTACCTCTTCGGGGACATGGGCGTGAAGATGGTTTTTTTTAATTTAAATTATGCGCATCGGTTTTACACTTCTTACACTTTATACTTTTAAATTGGCTGACCTAATGTAAATTTAAGCGAAATAGTTAATTATGTAATAACAACTCTACATAGATATCTTTAAAATACATTCGGATTACTGAAGCTTGACGAATATATCCGAAGCTTATAATTTAAATAGAACTATTATACTCACTTGTTAACGATGTGCCAAAAACCAATAATCAATCAATCTGGCCCTGGACATGGGACAGGATTGCTTCAAAGCAGCTGAAACGATTTAGATAGGAGGACATACTTGGAGCTGTCAAAAACAATTGTCCAGATAAATCGCATTTTGCGAAACATCTTATAGACACTGGGCATACGTTGGCAGCAGTACATACTTTCGAATTAGTCCATACTTGAAATAAATGATTAAAATTAAATGTACTAGAACGACTAGAAATTATTAAATGTAATAACGAAGACTCAATTACACTGTTAAACGAACAAACAAATTTGACAAATTCACCCCTGCTACTCATGTTTAACAACAACGGTGCTACCCCCACCACGCGTCCTCACTAAAGCACACCCGCACGCGAACTCGCGAAACCCTATAAGTAGAGCGAGTCGCATGCGCGCGCGCTACTATTTGCTCGACCTTCGTGGAGTGCAGTCGATTTCTCCTGATGATGCTTCGGTTACGAAGCGAAACGTATGTTGAGTTTTTAGTAGTATGTGTATTGTTGGTGCTAATAAAACTGTTTAGTGGTGTGTAATGTGTGGAGCTGGATATATTTGGGAGTTATAGCTTCCGGTAAGTTCAATTCATTCTTAGCGCACTATTTTGTCTGTTTTGTCACTCCATAATACGTATACATTTTTTTGGCGGAAAATTGCAAATTAAATAATTTTATTTAGACATACTTGTTGTTAAAAAAATATACTTATAACATATTTTTTGCACGCCTGCACTCAGAGATGACAAGCAACATTTAATCTATCGTTATGACTCAATTTTTATTGATAATTAATGGCTGTTAAAAAGATAACTGACATTGACCGCCTCGTTGGTCGAGTGGCTAGTGTACGCGCCTAACTATACCGACTAACCGCGAGGCTCGGGTTCAATTCCAGACGGGGCCAGGCATTTGTGTAATGAACATTTAGATGTCTGCATTTCTGGGTCTGGGTGTTTATTCAATTTATTCTGGTATCTATTTAAGTATCACCCATAACACAAGCTTATAATTTGCTTACTTTTGACCTATTGAATCTAACCCCAAAGATTCAATTTGTGTAACTTGTCCAGGGATATTTATTTATTTCTTTATCTATTTTAGCGCAAACAGATTTTCGTGCAGACAAGCATAAATACATAACATATTTTTAAAGTTTCTGAAACTAGCATGTTTTTATGAAATGAGTATTGAATGTAAGGGAAGCTAGCCAGCTCTGTAAAAATTGTGACATTTGGCACTCGATATTCTCTGCTTACCCCGTAAGAGATTTTGTCGTGAAAATAAATTGGTAAATATTTTATATAATTGTAAACTTTTTTATCATAATTTTAATCAAAGAAATTATTGTTGCCGAGGGGTTTGTTTAGGAAGTTCTTTTCGTGACTGGCTAGATTTGGAAAATGTGGTAGTGAAACACACATAGGTTATAGGCTGTATTGACGGAAAGTTTGTTTTGTCGTTTCTTCTCCTGACTGGCCAGGGTTGGAAACGGTGGTAGTGTACGGCACACAGGATTAAAATTAAATAATCTTTAAACTTATTTGTGCTTAATAAATAACGAAGTTTGTAATAAACATAACTAATTGCTTACATTTAAGCATTAAAATGTATGTAAATATTTCATTTGTGTTACTAAATATGTATTACTTATTTATACACCAAAATATGGTACAATATCTTGGTATGCTTAAATGTCTTTGTAACAACTTGAATATTTAGCAATGAATTTATAATTTTATTTCATTTCAGAAAATTAAAGACGGACGAAGTTGCCAAAAATCGAGGTTAGCAACACATTAAAAAGTCCCTGATTTGTTTGAACTAAATAAACTAGATGGCGTTGCAAGTCGTTCGGCAAATAACTGGTCCTTTTATAGAATTTTAATTTTAGAATAAGGCACTTCACTTTTCTTCATTAAGTAATCAGAGCGATAATTATTTTACTAATATAATGTTCTTTTAAACTATATCACAATTAGCGTATGTTGTGATAAGCGCATGAATAAAACGTGATTAATGTAGCATCAGTTACAAAAGTCTATTTTTTATTTATATTCACTTTTTTAAGCGTTCTGCATCGAAATTCTCATCTTGTAGTGCCTAAATGATGTAGGTCGCAACAGAATAATAGAGAAAACTATAAATAATTTAAGCACTCTAAAACTAAAAAAAAATAACCCTTATTTCTTTTTCATATCTAAAGAGTATAGATATCTACCTACACAATATTTTGTGCGCAGTAGGTATAATTGCACAAAAACTGAATCTAACGTTGTTATTTCATTACCATGTCACAAGTTGTTAATTCATCGTATATTCTAGTGGTTTTATTTCATTATTTTCCAAAGATTATCCCGTAAAGTTTACAACTCTTTAGTTTAGTAGTTCAAAAATTACAGACATAATAACATATAATAACCTGATAATATTAATTAAAGGTATAAGTATATGGCAATTTTTGAACTTAAGGAGACAAAATCTTTTTTTAGTGCAAAAGAAAACGAACAAGGATGCGACTTCTCTGACGGTAAGAGATAACCACAGCCTATGGAAACCATGGTGTTGTGCATAATATCATAATTTCACAAAATTTGACTTAGATGTGATTGAAAATCTGAAACTAATGTAGACTATTTTATTTAAAGAAGCAGGTGTTTACGAGTAGATAGTCCTACTCAACAAGGGTAGAATTGTTGGAATCTACAAATCATCTGTAATTTAGATAAACAGATATAACACTTCTGATTTTTAAATATAAACTGCTAGAATTTGTCAGTGTCAGGCGGTAAGAAGTTCGCCTGGTTATTCGCCTAGCATTATTTTGGTAAAGTATTAAACGAAATAAATCCAGTCAATGTGAAAGGCCCGTGGGTCTGTCTGGCGTTCTCGCTGGTGTATAACAATAGGATACACGTGACTCAATGCGGGCTCGTCTGGCTCCATTTTCCTGTTTGTCTGTCTGCTTCATCGTCTGGATATTAGTTATCGCATTCCCGATTTATACTAGGTATGTATTTAGATACACTATCGTACATATTACTCACGCAAATTATATATGTAACTCGAAACCGGCACGTCTGTCCACATTTTCCTGTTTGTCTGTCTGTTTTACCGATGACATTATCATACACAGGCCGCAAAACTACTAACGCCTTATGTGCGTCACTGTTTTAATTAAATTTAAATGAGTAGATTCTTAATTATCATACTAATGATCGTATAAGTATACGCATAGAGGTTAGCGTACTAATAATAACCGTTATACGACATTGCCTAACTTTTTTGTAACTAACTGTCCCGGCGATCTTCGTTCACTTGACTCTCAATATCTTGCAGGGGGACTTGTTATGAAAATACCCTAATAAATTTGTGTATGTAATTTGACCTATACGTTCCAATGTTATTTTACATTCCGGATTTTAAGTAATTTGGTCATTTTATTCGGAATGTAGTTAAGTGTGTAAATAAGATCATAAGTTTTGAAGTCAAGAAATGACTTCAAAACTTATGATCTTCAAAAATACAAGGCAATGTGCATATACCTACGGCATATGTGTATTACAAATAAAAAAAACTAATTAATTAAATCGAACAACGCCTTAATGAATTTTAGCACAATTTGTATTTTGTTTTTTGCCCCTCTCCCTCGGGAACCCTTTTAGTGAACGAAATAAAAAGTGTAGTGAACTGATCTGTCAGTATAGTGGCCACGATACAGACAGACAAATTGAGAGACAAAAAAAATAAAGTTGCTAAACATATGTTTTATTAGTACTCTTGAGTCGCCTGTGCCTTATTTAAATCACTATATAGTATAAAACAAAGTAGCTTCCTCTGTCCCTATGTCCATTTTTTATGGTTAAATCTTTAAAACTACGCAATGGATTATGTTTCGGTTTTTTTATAGATAAAGTGATTAAAGAGAAAGGTTTATATGTATATTTCATAACCGGAGCGGGCCACTAGTCTTCTATAAACAGACTTCACTCTTCAACAGCTTTATTATAAGTATAACAGATATAACTAGAAGTGCTTGCGCCTCAAATTTAAAAATAATGCAAAGGCTGCAAAATGGTATCCTAAGAACCATTTCCAATGCAACATGGTTCATCACCAACACAGAGATCCACGAAGACCTGAAAATAACAACAGTTAAGGAGGAGTTACAACTAATACGGCAGAAATATAAAACTCGGCTGGAAAACCACCCAAATGATTTGGTTACTGCGTTGGCAACCATCTCCTGCACTAAACGACTGAAGCGACACGATATATTGTTGGTGACAGATGGTGAAGGATGAGGTGTCTCCTGCTGAGGAGCTCCTTGAAAATTAATAAATGACATGGAACAAATCAGCTTATAGTTTGGAACTGACTGCAGATAAACACAAACAAAATAAAAGCGGAGACGTCAGCCTCTATTTTCTTGTTTGTTTTTTTACCGATGAAATTATTACACAAAATTTAGTAACATGTCATGTGCATCACACACATTAGTATCTTAGTACATTAGTATCTTCACGCCCCTATCCCAGATGAGTTACGCACAGGCACAACTAGGGCACTCACGACTACCTGAAGACACTAAGTCCTACAATGTGATATGTGGCAAGCCTATCGCCAACCGGGCACATGTCCAAATCCGGGTAGCGTAATTTTTATTAGAAAATACACATTTTCTAGTTTTTATAAATAAAATCTAGTTGATGTCAAAGCCTCGTGGGTCTGTCTGGCGTTTTCGCTGTTGTATAACAATGGGATACACGTGACTCAATGCGGGCTCGTCTGGCTCCATTTTCCTGTTTGTCTGTCTGCTTCATTGTATATATATTCGAGGATGGAAAGTAATACTAGTTAGTCCTACTTACGTATCCTAGTCAGGCAATGTATTTATGTGTTTTTTGTTTCGTGTTCGTACTAAACATATAAAAGAGGTCATGTTAGTTACACTATTCACATAACTCAAGAACGGCTGGGTTGTTCCCATCCAGTTACACCTCATCCAATCACACTGTTATTCGTTGGGTATCATTCATTAAAAGTATCCCAATATTCCCAACGAGTAACACTCTCATCGAGTAACACCTATGACTCGTTGGGATACTTTTAATGAATAATTCCCAACGAATAACAGTGCGACTGGTGAAGGTGTAACTGGATGGGAACAATCCGCACGGGAGTGAACGGCTCAAGCGATTCTCCTTAAAATTAATAGATATATAGCTTAGAACCAGGAGATGGATAGAGATTACCTTGCCTTCCTTTTGGGTGCGATTAAAGTAGGAAAAGAAATATTAAATTTGTTTCCATACAAACTGTACGGGTGGAACAATTTTTATCTTAACAGCTAGTTAAATATAAACTAGAATATGTAATTAATACTTTTACTATTTGTAGAAAGCCTACAACAGATGCAGTAAGCACCACAGATACCTGACTATTTTCAATAGGTTGTACACTGTATACAACACTATCTGTAACACTGTATACACTATTGATCGCCTCTGTGGTCTAGCGGTTCGGGTGTTGGACTTGACTGCATGAGGTCCCGGGTTCGAATCCCGGGTCGGTAACAAATAGAAAATTGGGTTTTTCCAATTTTCTAATAAAAAAAATGTTGCTCGGGATTGGAAAAGTGCCCGGTTGGCGATAGGCTTGCCACCTATCACATTGTGGGACTCAGTGTCTTCGGCTAGTCGTGGGTGCCCTGGTTGTGCCTCTGCCTACCTCTTCGGGGATATGGGCGTGAAGATACTTTTTTTTTCTTTACAACACTATGCATGACAAATATACGGTACTGTTTTCCCCGTGTACGAGTCCTCTATGTAGAGTAGACCATATTATGTATTTTTATCTGGCAGCGTGCATAAGGCGTACGAAGTCGAATAAATCATTACAAACTAGACCACTAAAGGTAGATTATCACCAGTACAGTAAGTAGTATGTAGATACTACAATTATAAAAGTTGTAAGTATAGCGTTTCTATTTACCCCTGTTTACATTTATCCCCATTGACCCTATGAAAGGGATTAAAACGTGAAATTCCGCTTGTATTTCTTTGTTTCCTTAGCATTCTATGTTTATTATATTATGCCAAAGTGTGATGAACATATTTGTAATATTTGCATAAAACATTCAAGCTGCCCCACACTATTTTCATAGAAGTTAAAAGTTTCTGGGACCATTAAAACTGTTTGAGTTACAGTAGTTTTGATGACATTGTCCAAGCAAATCCGGTATTACTTTAATTTAAATAAAATGTACATATGTGTAACAATATAAATGTTTTATGCAAATAACGCTAGAATCTGAATGGTGATAACGACAGACGTATTTTGAGTATTAAAACTGATCCGCGTGGTAATGACCACTTCTTATCTTTTCCTGTCTCCACGATACACACAAAAAACATTTACTGTAAGAGTAAGTTAAGATGATAAATGCCCGATTTTTATATTCAAAAACCAAGTCGTTTTGCTTACGAATGGTAGTGTATCGTACGAATACTAAAAAATCTACCGTTATCGAATGATAAGTTGACTTGAAATGTTTTGTGTAACTATGGACAACACTTCGCCACTTTCAGGCAAACTACTATTAACGGATTACGGTTCGTTGATTATTATAGGAACCGCGCATATTCTGTATTATAATCATTGCACTGTAAATCTAATTTCAACCTTTTAGCACTTTATTCTATGTTTATTGATAAGATGGATGTATTATTTATATAGAGCGGATTTTTTTCTTAATATTAGGAGATTGATTCTAGATGTACCTATGCCATACAATTTAAAATAACACTTCCAGGTTCCAGGTAAGTTCCAGGTAACCTCCTCTAGTCAAAGGAATGCAACATATATGATGTAGCACGGCATCTTTACCAACTTATGACCTACGAGTCTTAAGAAAAAGAAAGGATTAAGGTTAGGTTGTAACGGTTGTTCAAAAGTTGGTCAAGCAGGCTTACTTTAATCAGGCTTTCTTAAGGATTTGAAGGCATCTTCACCGTTGTGAGAGCCGTTTAAATGTATGGGAAAAACTTAAACATTGGTTTTCGTAGTTTCCTAGACATCGAACAGGATGAAAAGTATCAAACGTCCGTCTCCTGGTTCTGAGCTACCTCCCCATCCAATTTTAGCAACATCAATTCAGTCGTTTTTGAATTATAAATAGTGTAACTAACATGACTTTCTTCTATATGTAGATAGATAGAAGTCTTCCTGCTCACCTACCTTCCAGACTAGAATTGACATAGTCAAGGGCGGTAGGAAAAGGTAAGAGACAATTTGCTGCACATCACTCTATGACCTTGGTTTTGTTGGTAATGACCTATTCAACTATAAGTTGTCTGGCAGTGAGGCAGATGGGAAGACTTGTGTCATCACAGGGAAGAAGATCCAATATACATATTGTTTACTATCGATTGTCATGCAAATATTTTTAAATTTTTATAAAGTTAGTTAGTAATTTAGAAATGCTCGAGTGGTATAAAGTAGCAAGCAGCTCGTAAGAGTATTAACGTAATTAAATATATTATCCATGTATAATGTTTTGATATTCTCAGTGAGTGACTGCGTTCCGATCCGGTGGTAGGTAGTTTTTAGAATTATATAGACGCGTCACAAGAATCTTTGTATAGATCTACATGAATAAATATATTTTGAATTTGAATATGATTTTGAATGAATATATCATGTTCCTTGTGAAAATAGAAATACATTTTCAGCAATCAAATAGTACAACAAAAGTTTGACAATCACTTGAAGGTTGCTTGTTGGACCTTGCTTCTACAATTTTACAATAATCAAAGCCATTAAAAGCATTTTAAGTGGTTCTAAGTGCCTTCCATTGTTTTGTTCAGGTTTGGAAGTTGAAGGTGTTAATGTAATTATAAGCTTTTAGTATCGCCTGACGTAGGATAAACTTAGATACCTATGTTTTGAAGGTACCAAAAACCTTAGCGCTTTGTAAGCTTTTAAATCGTGCCGTAATTCCTCTAATTCTACTCTTCTTAACCGTAAGTCTCGGAAATAACGCAAATTATAATTTTGTACCTTTTATTGTCTTTTATCGCCTCTGTGGTATAACGGTCCGGTTTCGGACTTGACTTTTTGAGGTTCCCGGTTCATCCCCCGGGTCGGGCAACAAAAAAAGATTGGAAATGTATATTTTCAGTTGGCGATAGGCTTGTTACCTATCACATTGTGCGACTTACGCCCAACATTAATAATGTATGTATAGATGGATTTCAAACAATCTAGATAGCGGCGTATCCGACGGCCTATCTCCAATCTAATTGCTAATAAACATATTCTCCAAACCAATATTTTTTCTAATGATGCATTAGCGGTTATCTTTTCCCTCCCGAACGTTCCCGATCGAGTGAATTTTAAGATTGCAAATCCTGTCGTCAGATATGTTATTGGCAAGCGATAA
This sequence comes from Calephelis nemesis, assembly GCA_002245505.1. Classification (NCBI taxonomy): domain Eukaryota; kingdom Metazoa; phylum Arthropoda; class Insecta; order Lepidoptera; family Riodinidae; genus Calephelis; species Calephelis nemesis. The sequence goes on from NJDD01000172.1 coordinate 94,855, forward strand.
CATAAAATGGATCAAAATATCAATCTCGGACAGCAATTTCTGGATTAGGATTGGTTATTGATATTGGCCGTTAGTGTCCTTGACGTAACGTGTTTTCAGCAGTTTTGGTCATCGTCAGACGACAAAGCTATATTTTCCACCAAAAAGACATAGTATTTGTAATTTTTCTTTTTCTAATTCTCAAAGTCACCTCAATATGTTTTTATTTATGTTTGCACAAAAGGCGACCTTATATTATTATGATAAGAGCATTAAATTATTGTTTGTTTAGTTTTATATTTTAATTGTATTTTATTAAATTCGGTGGACAGCTGTATATTTTTGTTGGACCGATATAACCGTTTTTTTATTAACTAGTATAAAATTTAACTTAATCTCAGATAGTCACATGCTTTTGTTTAAATTAATCTCATCTACTAAACAAAAGTTATTAAAAAAACACGAACTGTTGTTTTTCTCAATTTTTGGACCACGTCATGACATTGTTTATTTAAGTATTTATATGTTTTTGTATCGTTGAATTTACACCTATAACACAATCATATAATTTGCTTACTTTGGAGGTTAGATCGATTTGTGTAATTGGTTTTGTTTATATTATTTAAATCGTTAACTAATTATCATAAGTATTGTTGGCGAACCATAATGTACTTTATTTATAATATGCACATTTGGGGGGTTGATCTTTTTTTTTTGCTTTTTAACCACTTTAATAGCTATCCTGCTATTTGATGGCTAAAACGAATCTTAAGAATCTCAGTCTTTAACAAAAATACATTTTTGTGAAAAGCTTTTACTTGTAAGGGTTTTTCCGTCGCTAAAGACTTAAAGGGTCTTCTAAGGACTAAAAGGGTCTTCACGTAGGCCTACGAAAGATTGCCGCGCCCCCCCCCCTTTTGTGTTGTAAAGCATGCAAAATTAAAATCAACTATAGAAATTAAATAAAAATGAAAAAAAATAACGATAATCAGTCAATTAGTTTTTCAGATACTGATTCTTACCATTTCTATTTGTGAGAAGCAATGAATCGTTATTCACAAATTGTCTTTTGCCTGCCTTTCTGAGCAGAGCAAATTTTGCCGCCCCCTAAATTTTGCCGCCCTAGGCCCGGGCCTACTCGGCCTATTGGGAAATAGGTTAATTAATATATATAATAAATAGGTTATCTCCAAAGAGATAGGCACAGGTTCCTACTACCCACGAGTAACCGAATAAACTAAATCTCACAACGTGATAGGTAGAAAACCTATCGCCAACCGCTTTGTAGCCGGTAAGCCAAGCCATTAAAAAACCGGACATGATATGTCTAAATACGGGTAACGTTGTTTTTATCAGGAAATTGGAAGAAAAATTTTTCTTGTTATAATCCGACCCGATCACCAAGGCCACAAATAACTTTTACAAATAGGAAATAAGTTAGTTAGTTAAAAGCTTGTAGAAAATAAACAAAATCTGTCAAACAGGTTCCCGAAAAGATTTTTTATGACATGCTACAAGGAATAAGCACATCGCTCTGCTGATGGTAAAAGATAACGGCTGCCTACGGACACCATAAATGTTATAGGTGCTATCTGTGGCCGGAATGTTAGGCCCATTGCGCTAATCTACCGGCCACTTACCCTCCGGATTGGAACATGACAATTACTCTACTACTCTTCGGTTTCATTTTGTACGTTTGTTACACAACTATTTGGCCACATCTCGGAATTGATCAGTTTTTTAAAATCGGATTTTTGCAGATTTTCTGTGTTTTAATCATATTTTTGTAATTAGATGACGTGATAATAAAAATGAAGTCGGGTTTTTTGTAAATTAATTAATGATTGAAATGATTATACCTACAACCGGAGGTCTAGCGGTCCGGCGATGGACTTTACTTCTTGAGGTCCTTAGATACGCTCAGATGGTGATAGGCCTGCCACCTATCACATCATGGGACTTAGTGTCTTCGGTTAGTCATGGGTACCCGGGTGGTGCCTCTGACTACCTCTTCAGGAATATGGGCGAGAAGATACTTACAGTAACTTACCTACAAATTTTACCATTAGTCATTAATACAATGGAATGATACCTATTGTTGTAATCTTTCCCAGACAGACGGTACACTGTTATCAGTATTGAGAATACCTAGAGTACCCGATAACATACTTCAAAAGGTACATTTCTATGTCACGGTTAATTAAACCTTATTTTATCGAAAAACAACAGCAGACCAATTTCCTTATATTAATAACTAGCTGTACCGGCGAACTTGGTTCTGCCCGTTCAGTTTGTATGGGAAAAAATAAAATGTTGTTTTTCTCAGTTTCTTCACAATCGAACATGATAAAAAGTATCCTATGTCCTTCTCTCGGTTCCAAACTACCTCCCCACCAAATTTCAGTCCGATCGGTTCAGCCGTTCTTGAGTTAAAAATGATGTAATTAACACCACTTTCTTCTGTGTATCCTATTACTATATATATATATATACCTATATATATATACCTATATATATATACCTATATATATATATACTATATATATATATATATATATAGTAATAGGATACACAGGCAAAAACATTGATTGTAAACATTGGTTTGCATCCGTGTGGAGACGTAGACTCAACTCAACTCAAGGTAGACTTAGTGCAGATTTTGATTTATTTCAAAGTTACCACCAAGGTCACCTTTGTGGGAAGGCGTGATTACAACCATCTAGTCTATATGATGCATAAAACATACTTTCCTTTCCTGCAATTATTTCCTCACAACGGAGCGATTTTATAATTATTAGTGGTCGCCCTTTTGTCGAAATTTAACCATAAGCTGGTAAGAACGCCATCTTCATTTCTTAACAGTAATAACTTTGTTCCTGAATAGTTTTTGCGCCATCTGTGATCTTTTATCGTTATCATCAATATAATATTTGTTTGTGTGTGTCAAATGCATAGTAGTGTGGGCAATGTTTTATTTGTTGATTCGACATAAAACTAACAATATGAGTACATGTAGGTACCTGGGGTAGGTACCCATCACTGTTGCCAATGCCGACAGCAAGCGTTACACCATGATTTTTTCTTAGGATTCGTCTCTCTTATCCCACTCATTTATCCTACTTTCATGCCATTGCTAGACATACAGTAACGTTGGGTTAAGCACAGAATTATTGTAAGCCTCGAAACTCTTACAGGCGCTCTGGTTACGTCCCTCTCAAATATCATTAAATAAGGTTTTAATATACCTCAATATATACAATTTTATCAAGGCTTTCCTTAATATGAGAATTCTGTTTAAGTTTTAGTCATGCAAAAATAGAAATTTCTTTCTTTAAAGGTTGAAGGACGACAAAATAACTCAGTGCTGAGTCTCGTAAGATTAAAAAGTTAACAAGATGACGAAATATTTCAGGAATGACTCTCATAATGTTAAACAAACATATGAGGCGATAACGAAATGTTTCAGGAGTGAGTTTCGTACCATTAAAGAGCTAAAAGACGATAAATTGCTTACAAGTGCGTTACGAATAAAAGTAAACGAGACGATATCGAAATATTTCAGATGTGAGCCTGGTACGACTAAAAATTAAAGGTGACGATAACGAAATTTTTAGCAGTGAATCTGGAAAAGTAAGCGCCATTAATATCTAATCTTCATCGTACTTTCAAATTGCAATGGCTTAATGCTAAAATATGTTGTTTTAATTATACAGTGAGCATTATAAATACAGTGTGACCAGCGTTAAAGTGCAACCCCGAAAATGGGTGAAATCAAACAGAAAACTACTGACGAAAACGGGTCTAAAAATTTCTAAAAAAAAAATATTTTTTAAAGGTACTATGTACAATTAAATTTATTCCTCCAAAACTAGCTGGCCGATTTTGATGAAATATACGACAAGTCAATGAAAAGTATTAAACGATGAGGACAAAATATAAAAAGACAACAGAAAATGGCTTTAAACACTTTATTTTTTTAAATACTTGTAAAATAAATTACTTTTTTCACTGTTTTTTTTTTCAATCAACTAAAATTTCTGTGAAATAAACCCCTACATCTTCATTTGTTTTACAATTCATTATTATTTTTGACTCTATTAGCTTTTAACATAAAACCTATAATCAGACATTATATCTCTAAAACTACAGGAGTAACTTATGTTTAAAGTTCACTACTCAGAATGGGCAAATCCAGATAGATAACCTTTTTTTATTCCTTTGTTATACCGGTGGCCGACTGCTATTATCAAAATTCGGGAAACAAATGTTCAGTGGCGTATGAAAAATCAGTTTTTTTAGAAAATTTTAGACCCAGTTTTGTAGATAGTTTTCGGTTTATTTTCACCCATTTTCGAGGTTGCACTTTAACGCGGGTCACACTGTATTTATGATGCTCACTGTATAATTAAAAACCTACGAGACGATGACAAAATATTTCAGCAGTGAGTCTCGTACGATAAAACACATATGAGACGATGACGAAATATTTCATGAGTGAGTCGCCCAGGTATTGTATGTTGAAATCAGGTGAAGTTGAACTTATTATCTCCAGACATCGCTGTACAAACATTTGCGCAGACACGGTGGAGTTGTCTGCAAACGAACCGTATCAAATGTTATCATTTCCGATAGCAGGCGAGATAATAACTTTATCGAGGACGTTGAGAATAGGTACCTAACTGACGTATTTGTACATTACAACTAGGGTTGTCAACTTTTTTTTCTGGACAAGTAACACGAATTGAATCTAACCCCAAAGTAAGCAAATTATATGGTTGAGTTATGGGTGTTAGCCAACGATACTAATACATAGAAAAACTTAAATAAATACCAGAATACATTTAATAAACACCCAGACCCGGAAATGAAGACATCTAAATGTTCATCACAGAAATGCCTGCCCCCGTTGGAAATCGAACCCGAGCCTCGCGATTCGTCGATGCAGTCAGGCGAGTACGCTAGCCACTCGACCGACGAGGCGGTCCACTGTTAAAAGAAATAGAGTATATCTTATTTCAAAGTGAGTACATAAAGAGTACTTGTTTAAAAGAGTATTATTTAATGAAAAAATCAAAATGGTTTTGTGCACTATTGCGGCATATTATATTTTTTCATTATTTTTTTAAAAATGTAAGTATTTTTGCCAATTTCGACATTTTGACGCCCGTCATTCACAGTCGAAAGACGCGTTGTTTCATTCAATGTCACTCAAGGTATGATTAGTAAAAAGTTTTCAGATTACGGAAAAGTAGCAGTTTCGTTTTGACTATATAAAATTAAAAATCCGATTTTTATCCCTCCTGAAAAGTTGCTAAAAATAACTTACTTGGTGATATAACTTAAATGACGACAGATCAGAAACTTGTTTATAATCAATTTCAATGAAGCCTTTTCCTTACTATTCGCCTTCTTCACATTCGTGACTTAAAAGACACTCTCAGTAAATGATAATAGGGCGGAAGCAGGTAGCAGGTTATAATTAATATAATGAACTAATTCATCAAGATTTAAATGTATGGTTCCCACTTAGCGGCTGTTCTATGTTATTCAGTTTCGCAGATTTTTATTTGTATGACATTGGAAGGCAAACAAGCAGACCGATTTCCTGATGGTAAGAAATTCCCGCCGCCGAGAGACACCAAAGCTGGTAATAGTGCGTTGCCAACCAAATGCCGGGATGTTAGGCCTCGAGCAAAAGTAAGTTTACCGGCTACCTTACCTCCCGAACCGTAACACGTTATGACGTTATGGCGGCAGGAATAGGTAAGGCGGTGGTACCAATCCGGGTGAGTCGCTGCGAAACTCTACCAACTAGTCAGATGTCACGGTGCTAGTGACGGTAAGCCTATGCTCGCCTTTCACAAACTGCCTGGCACAGGAAGACAGATGGTCTATTCTACAAAGGAGCCCGGACCAACAAATAAACTATATACTAAATATTAAGTATTGCGTAATAAATGTTTTAGCATTACCTGTCAGTGTTAAAAACCATGGAGTGCGTTAACAACACTCTATTTTAGTGTGCAGTTGACAACCCTAATCACAACTGATTCCAAAAAGAATGATTTGTTTTGAATACGTGTCATTTTGGACTGTCTTTTTCTACACTGATTTGGTGAGACACGCTATAGATAAGCAGACATTTAAGATAGTGGGTATCTAATGACGATTACTCTCCCAATAAGACTTACTTCCTACCGATTAAGAGGGTTACAACTTAGATGGTAAATGTATGCAAAGGGCTTTAAAAACTAAGATCCTATGCTCAGGTTAGCAACTCATTATTGAAAATCTTAGTGTCAATAAGCATCATGTGTATCTTCCCATCAGATTCTGTCTACTTCTTACCTATATTATTAAATTAGAAAAATATTTAGCTTTGCTTGTGAAATTTGTAAGTGATTTCAAAGAGAGAAGGACCAAAAGACGTATATGTGGTGGTATCGATTTCGATTTCGATTTTCGATTATTACTCATAGTATAAAGTTTTCTTTTCGAGTCGTAAATAAATCAAAACAGTCATAGCTGAGTACGAAATATACATCTTCTTACAACAGTAGTAAAATCGATAAAAGTTGTACGCGTTCCGATACATCGTATGCAAATATTTCCATTATGGAAATAGAAATACAGCACTCCTTCTCATTTCTTATTTGAGTAGGAGAATTCAGAAAGTTGAAATTAATATTATAAAATTGACAGGTGCTGCTGTTACAATGAGTGTACCCCAGGGCTCCATTCTGAGACCTTTTTTATTCCTTATATTAGGATATAATTAAGGAACAAAAAATCATTAATTAAATACATATATCAATTATTTATCTTACTACGTAAGAGATAAACATGGAATTGTATTGTTAGCGGATGACACTTCACTTTTATTTGAAATAAAAAGGTAACTAGGTAAGTATGATAAAATGAACACTGCGATTTCAAAAGTTGTGCACTGGTTTACTTTAAATATTATTTTTTTGAATGAAAAAATACATAACATATAAAATTTTCAATGCGTATTAATCAATGTACAACGCAATGGGAACAAACTGGACCTTGTAAATTCCACAAAATTTTTAGGAATCACAATAGATAAAATGTTGCAATGGGGCTCGCACATTGAAAAACTCGCAATAAGACTGAGATCAACAGCATGAATGCCGTTAAAAAAATGACGTTGACACCGCTAGGATTGTTTAGTTATTTTCATAGCATTATGTCATACGGAGCTGCTCTTCTATGGGGAGTTCTGCCGATGTAAATTTTATGTTTGTTTTACAAAAGAGGGTCATACGAGCAATTTATAACTCCCAAGAGTTTTCCTGCGATAAAAATTTAAAGAAATTAATATTCTAACTGTAGCTTCCCAGTACGTCTTTTAAAATTTACATTCACTTAAAATAAATTGTGATATATATCATGTATATCAGGAATAAAAAAAATATAGTTGTGCGTGTGTCCCGTCTCCACAGTCTAGGCCATTCTTTCATGAGCCAATGTATACGTTTTAACAATAAACTTCACGATTATGTGAAAGACCTGCCATTAAATAAATTTAAAAAATGTGTGAAAGTGAAATTGTATAAAAAAAGGTTACTCTACCATTGCTGAATATCTATGGGATAAGAGCGCTTGGGCTTAATCGCTCCTCATACCAATCTGTTATTAGTATTAATGTGTGATTTATTACTAATAAATTTGTATAGAAAAAAAGACAAGCCCACTGAGTTTCTAGCCGGATCTTCTCAGTGTGTGGCCGCGTTCCGATCTGATCCGCTCCGATCGCTTAGATTTAGCCAATTCAAAAATAAAAGTATAAAGTGTAAAAAAAGTAAAAAGTGTAAAGCCGAAGCGCGTAATTTACATAGTAGTACTGTATGTCGTTACTTTGATTCGACTTTTATAAAAGATATCCACCATGAATTTCTGGCTTCATATTATGCATATACAAATTAGTTAGGAAAAAGACACAAAGATTTCCACTTATATTTTAGTTGCACAAAAACATAACCTTCTGCTTGAAAAGGATAAAATTATAATACAAAATCTTCGTTATTAATTGACCACTTATGTAAATTTATATTTTTATAAATACTTTAAACTCAATTTTATGACAAGGTTATTGACTCCCGTTTTTATAAAAAAAACATATGTTAGTATAGCGAGGTGAATAAAAAAAGAGACATAAAAAGATTAAGACCTAGTTATTTATTGAAAATAAAGTGGCTATTAGCAACGGAGCCAAAAATTTTCGACTACTACTACTGTTCAATTTGTATTCTCTTTATGATTAAATTTAGACAAAAATTAAATTTACTCTTAAAAATAAAAGTGACTAGTGGCAATGGAGTGTATTCTTTACTATTGCTATTTAACTTGTCACTTGTCTTACTAGTTAAGCCGATATCGACTTTTGGCTACATTATATTACCTACATTACCTATGCTCTATGATTCGGGAAAGGATATATTATGCATTTTATCGGTAATAATAAGTTATAAAATAATTAATAGTTTTAAATAGAGTTTTTTGGAACAACTGGCCTGAGTAGGGATGTGCAACATCGGATTGCTAGAAAAAAAAACAAAAATAGTGCAATCAGACGCAGTTAAGCGCTAATCGATTAGTGGCTAAGCAACATGTTAATCTGAAAACTTATGCCAGAATCACAAAAACACTATACAACCTCTTGGTTTGTTTTTCAATAACAACCAGAGTATTTATACATACGTCTACTTTATTACAATTTCAAGGATCGGTAACTTTTCAAAAACTGCGTTTTGTATTAAAAAATATGTTTAGCTGTTGGAAACCGATATGATAAATTAAAAATAATACGAGTACCTAAGACTGTGTTCCTAAGTATGCGGATTTCCTGATATTAAGAAATATACATTTAAAGATACAAAATTGGTTCACTATGCGTTGCCAAATTGATACTGAAATCTTTTTTACATTTTATGTAAGTTTATTAATTATTTTTCCCTCCAAATTGGAAAATACGTTTCTTCGACAACAGAAATCAATAACATATAGGTAGTATACAAACATATAGTGTGATAATGTATGAGTAACGCTTTGTTAAATAAGAACTAGGTACGAATTGTGATTACCTTTGGTTGACTAACGAATGATGAATCGTAAAACCCTTAGGTTTGCAATTCGTTGTAGTTAACGTAATATTATATTAATTGTATAGTGTAAATAAAGCAATTAGCATCATTACGAGTTATATCTATTGTGCTAACAAAAGTAACACATTTTCCTGCTAGTGATCATTATAATGAATACCAAATAAAAAGATAATAAAAGCTGGCATAATTAAAAATTGTATTTAGCACAATCATTAAGATTACTATTTTAATACATACACCAAACGGAATGTTGAATTTTGTACCTAATCATTATTTTATGATGACGATGAACTTCAATGATAAGGATTCATGATTTGAGCATAGTGAAACTTCAAAAATCGACTTGAGTTTTTACCACGTCATCAAAAAAAGTGCACATCACTACATAGTATAAAACAAAGTCGCTTTCTCTGTCCCTATGTCCCTTTGTATGCTTAAATCGTTAAAACTACGCAACGGATTTTGATGCGGTTTTTTAATAGATAAAGTGATTGAAGAAGAAGGTTAATACGTATATTTAATACCCGTGCGAAGCCAAAGCGGGACGTTAGTTATTTATATAATATCAGTAATAATAACAAGATATATTTATTATTATTATAAACTTTTTTGCAATCTTACATATTTTGTCTTTTGAGTACCTAGTATGCTTAAATTAGGCAGGAGTACTTGCTTTACGTATTACAAAAAAAATTAGACACTTCTTTTACCAAACAGTGTCTGAAATTAATATTCAACCAATTACATGGCAGCAGAAGACGCGGCAGCATAGCAGCAGATATTTAGTCGATAATCTAATTTTGGATAGTGTTTAATAAGACATATGTTCAACGAGTCATTAAACTATTAAACGCAGCAAAACTGCAAAAACAAACTCCGATTTCAATGTTCACCTCGTTGGTAGAGAGGCTGGTGTACACGCCAAACTTCATCGACTAACCGCGAGGCTCGGGTTCGATTCCCGATGAAGGGAGACAGACACTTGTGTGACCAACATTTAAATGTATGTATTTCCGAGTCTGAGTGTTTATTAAATTTACTCTGATATCTATATAACAATTTCTATGTATTAGTGTCGTAGTCTAACAGCCATAACACAAGCATATAATTTGCTTGCTTTGGGGTATGTTGTGTATTTTGTCCAGGGATATTTATTTATATATTACATCATCATTCACTGTTCGAAAGGTAGGCACTTTAAAGTGATCTGTATTAGTTTTTATCAAGAAGGGACAAGTAGTTGATAAATTATACCAGAGATTAGTAAATACAATGGAGTATGTATGTATAAGGAGTATGTATAATCTAGTTGCAGCAATTTGTAATACTTATTTACTTTTATAAACATTCGTTTAAAACAGTCCGTAAAAATGCTTTACTTGTTGTCACGCTACGTCGTACCTAGTACGAGTCATGACGTCAGCAACCTGTGAATGTTACTGCGTTCGATGGGTCAGTTTTATGCTTTATTTTTCTTTTATCTTTCTTTTTGCGTCGGATAAAAATTGTAAATTGACTTTTTTTAATTTTTAGTTTTTCCATAGAACGAAAGCGTTGTCGATTCGGAACCGTTTCTGAAAACATTGCTGGTGCTTTAGACTTGACTCTGTTTATGTAGTCATATTATATAAGGTATTTTTAAGCTAGTGCTCGAAATTGAGGCTAGATATTCTGGATAATTAATTAACTAAAATAGTAAAAAAAAATAGACTCAAAATAAACAAATTATAGCACTTTTAATATTCCATGATACGTCGATGACCCCGCGCAATGTGCGGCTTACGGTTACGTTTTTTTTAAGTAACTTCGTTTCATTTATGTTTTCTTCACGTTTTAGGAGTCCCTAGTTGAAATATCGTTAACAAATACTAGAAAACCTTGTATAGTTTACATAACGTACACAATACGCGTATAGTTCTTACATATTATATCTCTGATGTGTAGACTACGTATGTGTAATATCACGTGTATGGTTCTTATATATTATATCTCTGATGTGTAGACTACGACATTATTATTATTGCGAGTTTACCTCATTTGGGCACATTGTGTTGGTTCTAGATTTGTTTTTAGCCTACTTGAAGGAGCGGATGCAGGCCAAACGTATTAATAGTGATTTGTCTGGTCGCCTCTGTGGTCTAGCGGTCCGAGTGTTAGACTTGACTGCATGAGGTCTCGGGTTCGAATCCCGGGTCGGCCAACAAAAAGAAAATTGGATTTTTCCAATTTTCTAATAAAAAAAATGTTGGTCGGGATTGGAAATGTGTCCGGTTAGCGATAGGCTTGCCACCTATCACATTATGGGACTTAGTGTCTTCGGCTAGTCGTGGGTGCCCTGGTTGTGCCCCTGCCTACCTCTTCGGGATATGGGCGTGAAGATACTTTGTCTGAATAAACATAATTAAATTATATAAGTGTTTAAGTGTGCTTCCCTTATGAGGAGATTGAGAGACAGCACAAATACCATATTATTGGTTTTGGCCCACCGTTGGGATTTATTAATATTGCAACAATGTACGGGTATAAGGTTACACATGCGATGATATACGATACCTACTACTACCGCTAGACTAGGTTAATAATTAATTACTAACAAAAAAGTGTTAATTATAAAAATGTATTAACAACAAAATATGGATTTTTAGTCTGAAATAAAAATTATTATTATTAAGTAACTTCGTATCTATACGGAGCTATGTCATTATGTTTATGTTGGTACCTATTTGCTATTTATACATTTCATTTGAAAATATATTATTTATGCAAAGTTAATGTATTTATATCCTTTTTATAATTCAAATAATATTTTTATACTCCATTCTCAACGTTCTGCACTCCCACAGACCTCAATCATCTCTGTATGGACTATGACATTAAGTACCTAATCCATTGCATACCTAGTACCCATATGTTATAATGCTAAAGAGTTTATATTTTGTTTGTTTTGCATGAACGCGCTAATCTCAGAATTCACTAGTCTGATTAAAAAAAATATTTCAATGCTAGATAGCCTATTTATCGAGGAAGGCTATATGCTGTATATCACCACGCTAATTACTCCACGCGGACAAAAATGGAGCGGAAGCTAGTTTGTACATAAAATAAATAAAATGCATAAATTTGCAGGTACTTACTTTGACGACAACACCACTTCGAACTCAAAACCTAGGTACTTTAAGAAAAAATCCATCAAACTATATTAGTTACTGGCCGAGTAATCGCGAACAAACCTACAAAAAACATACAGTCGAATTGATAACCTCCTGTTTTTTAAGTCGGTTTAATCGAAGTAAGATAGGTATCTTTCTAATATTCTATAAATAGTAATCGACCAGATAGTGACATTATATGACGGAAGTCTACACATAATGGTACGATTATAATCTGGATAACGAATTGCGTATTAAAACAGAGCTATTATTACTGACGTTTTATTCATTCATGTTCTGGAATAAACTGGATTATCAAATCAAATTATTCCAAAATCCATCAAAATCTAGTTCCATCAGAATAAAGTCTTTTTTTTTAAGGATAACCTTTCACCAAACATACTCGCGTATTTTTAGCCGCCTCCAAATAAGAAGAAGATTCTCAATTCGACTGCATGTCATTTGTATGTTTGTTAAGCGAATATCGCCAATAACAAATAAACTGAACTGGCTGAAATTGATGGGGACATAGCTTAGAACCAGGAGACGCACATAGGATACTTTTATCCCGTTCAACTAGAAAAAACTACAACCCATAAACAATACGAGAGGAACGAAGTTCGCGCGGAACAGCTGGTTATTTTTGTATTGTATAAAAAAAGACAAACAAGCAATAGGACAATAGAAATTGAGCTATATAGGGAGCACCAGTATTCATAGATAATATATCCCTAAAGTTTTGACTTAGCAACAAGTACATTCTTTTCTTAAAAGTTGCTGTGTATTATTATCTATTTGGTATTATCACAAGACGTCACTAGTTTTTTAAATTAATTAATTACACAAATAACTTATCTAATCCCAAGGTAAGTAAATTATGTGCTCGAAAGGTCTAACACCTTTAACGATACTGTTACATATGAATACTTACATTCATATGAGGATAAATTTAATAAACACCCAGACCCGGAAATGCAGACATCTAAATGCTCATTACACAAGTATCTGCCCCCGTCGCGAATCGAACCCGAACCTCGGAACCAGTCGGTGGAGTTAGACACGTACGCTATCCATTCGATCAACGACGCGAGGAGTCATATTATATCCATACTAATATTACAAATTCGATAGTCTATCTAACAGCTAAACCGCTAGAACGATTTTGATAAAATTTGATATTCATATAGTTAAAGACCCTTGTTCAGACTCGGCTACTTTTATTAAAGTCAAACCCCAAAGGATTATAAGGGTGGATGATTTTTTTTGTGAAATCAATTACTGACGAAATTGCGGATAAACAAGTAACAACTGGTAAAATTATTCTACAAGATAAAGAAAAAGTACTTTGAAGCGCGTCGGTAACTGATTACTGCTATTTTTAATAATTAGACTGATAAATTAGTAAATGTAGTTATTGATAATAAGAAGAATGAAGTCAACAATACCAAATGCTAAAAAAGTACTCATCATCTAAAGAGAAAGGAATGTGGAATCTTTAGAAAGCAGTGTCGTAGTTCTGACGGGGGCCGGAGTATCGCCTTCCTGAAGAGCCTTCAGGTGTCGAGACAGTGTCCGTCGCCAGTCTAGACGTCTGCCGCCTACTATGTACCAATTCACGCCTCGCCACAATGTTCACGATGATTTTATCTTAGTGCACCATTCGAAAAGTTTCTAGAATTTTCCAAAGCCCTATCGTTTTAAACACTCATTACGGTTTGGTTATGACACATCTGTAGTCACTTGTATTTATCCAACCTATAATCGGCGATCGTATTCGCAACAGTGAGATCAGAGAGAGATTTGTATTCAATGTGTTGGTATAAACAAGAAGAATACTTACAGTTGCAAAAACATCACAGTTTATTTACATATTTGACCGCCTCGTTGGGCCAGTGACTCCAGTGGCTAGCGTACTCGCCTATCTACGCCGACCAACCGCGAGGGTCGAGTTCGATTCCCGACGGGGGCAGGCATTGGTGTGATGAACATTTAGATGTCTGCATTTCCGGATCTGGGAGCTTGTTTAATTTATTCTGGTATCTATTTAGGTATTTCTATGTATTAGTATCGTTGACTAACACCCATAACACAAGCATAATATACTCGTAGTTTGCTTACTTTGGGGTTATATTCAATTTGTGTTACTTGTCCAGAGATATTTATTTATTATTTATATAAATAAGTTTTGATAACTGGTAGCACTCTTTTCTTGGAGGATACTACTATGATCACTTTCATTTGAAATTTTGTATTTGGTATTTTTTTTTTGGTAATTTGCTTCCATAAAGATATTTCCTCCCGAACCACACGGCAGAGAATTTTTTTATGATAGTGGAAGGCAAATAAGCAGACAGATCTCCAAATGATAAGGTATACTCGCTAGACACACCAAAGGTGGTAATCGTGCTTTACCAACCTCAGACCGGGTTATTAGGCCTCGAGCAAAAGTAAGTTAACCATATCCTCCCAACTGGAACATGACAAAAGCAAACATTGGTGTTATAGCGGCAGGAATTGGAAAGGCGGTGGTACCAATCCGGGTGAGTGCTGCGGAACTCTATCACCTCGTCAGATGTCATGATACTAGTGACGGTAAGCCTATACACGCCTTTTACGAGCTGCCTGGCAGGCAGGCAGATGGTCTATTCTGCAAAGCTCGAACCAACCGGTATTGCTACGCAACTAGACGTGGTGGCGGTGACATTTTATGATTCAGTAGTTGTGTTGCTTGTGTGCCATGTCTCTTCAACGGTAGGTACCTAAATATGAATCTCTTAAATGTTTTGTGTATAAAATAGGTAACAGGGTTTGAAATACTGATATTTTTGAGAGTCGGTAGTAATGGCCTTGCAGCAATACTGATACCAAAGACATTAATTTTACTATGTGTACAGGTACCACAGTTTAGTACCGGTACTATCGGTTGAAAGGTTTTTATACCGGTACAAGAAAATATATTACGTAGCATTGTTTTTTCAGTCGAAGATATCTTTGTTCCTTCATGAGAAATTAAAAAATAACCTCCTGATAACGAAAATTATCGACGTCGCACTTGTATTAATGGGTACCTTAATTGGATACCGGTTTTTATCGGTATTAGTACCGGTACTTGCTAGATACCGGTATCGGGCCGGTACCGGTATACGACATAGCGGTACTCAGTTTCTCACTTATCCCGGTTCCAAGCCTTGATAGCTTATATTTCCCAGATGGTCCCATACAAAATCATTAATAATGATGTCAACATAGACGAAAATTTATTCATTGTTCAATATTTACGATTTTCATATAAACTTTCATCCCTTATTATAATCCTTTAGGGGTTGAATTTTGGAAAAATAACTATTCCAAAATATCAATGAATGAACACAAATGAACACAAAACAGTCAGAAGCCTCCTCTTTTTGGAGTCGCTTAAAAATAGTGTGTTGATACATCAGACAAATAAATGTATTGGTCTGAGGTTGTTGCTGTAGAAAGTCGTGTAGTGGTAATTGTGGCTTTGCCAGAGGCGGGGTTAGTGCGGTCTTCCTGAATAGGCTCAGGTGTCGAGACAGCGTCCGCCGTCTGTCTAGACGTCTGCCGTCTGCCATGTGCTTGTATTTCGCTCCTCTTCACGACAAAGTTCAACTATGTTGCGAAAAAAAAACGAGCATACACGAATATGATTCGTTTGACCGGATTGGTTGCATGCATTTGAGACATACAGCGTTACTTTTTTTAATGGATAAGCCAAAACTAGCACTAAGGTAGGATTAAGCAATAAACAAACTAAGCAGCTGCTTAGGGCCCCCGTTAAATTGGGTCCTTTAAGATTATATGATGTAATTCAGGTATTATTGTTTCTAAGTTTTAAAAAGAAATCGTTTTTATGTAATTTTTGTATAATTGTATAAATGGAGTGAGTTTGAATATTGATTGTTAAATAAATATACAACATAAAAAAGGTGTGTCTAATTTATAACTTTATAAACAAAAATGAATAATTATATAATAATAACAAAAACAGGCAGCCTCATATCATTCACTGCTTAGAGCACCACAAACTGCTAATCCGGCCCTGTCTAGGACACTCGTCGTAATAGGTAAGAGCGTATAGTCAACATAGATGTATTAGCTGCGTCGCTGTCCTGTTGCCTACCTAATGCATAAGCCTGTGCACCCTATCGTCCTCATCAGAGTACGACAGTACCTAAGACTTTCATCGTGGGCGTCACAAAAATGTGAGGCAGTTAACCCTAATAGGTCGAGTTGGTGCATAAAACTTTATCCATATATGTTTGCTCTTCAGGTAGCTCGCCTTTTTTGACTTTTACTCTAGAATAATCCAAGTTTTCGAACAACCTAACGGCAGTTTATATCCAAAACTGTCCAGCCGTTTAAGATATACTTAGAGGCCAAAAAATGTGTCCATTTCTATTTAGAATTACGTAAATCGGTTCAGTACCCTCGGTGTACATACGTAAAAAAATCTACTGGCACAATTGAGAACCTCCTCGTTTTTTTGAACTCAGTTAAAAAAGGAACCATCACAAACACACACACACACGCACGCACGCACGCACGCAAACAAGACACAAACACAACAAATTGCTTTACTATTGGCAGATTAACCGCGTAGCAAACAGACGAATCGAAAACATCCTCCTTTTTTGGAGTCGATTAAAAAATCACATCGCTAGAGAAGTGCGATATAAACTTCGCCAAGACATCATGATAATGATATTATTTATCGCCAAATTATCAAAAATTTGCGGCGTTAATCAGTAATCGTCTTATCTATACTAATAATAAAGAGGAAAGATTGTTTGTTTGTATAGAATTGAAAAATTCATTCATTATTAAAAGCCGAGATAATCCCTGATGAACAAAGGCTACAAGCTACTTGCGCCTAAGATAGCCCAGTTTTTAAGATGGCCCAATTTCAACATTTTGTATTTTGTAAAGTTTGAAATAGTTTAAGTAGTAGCAGTTTAAGAGTAATTTAAACTCTTTCAAACTTTAAAAAATACAAAAAAATAAAATGGGCCATCTCCAGAACTGGGCTATCTTAGGCGCAAGTACCTTATTTATTACTAGAAACACCCTTTTAGTCACCCCTTACGATAGACAGATATAATTGCAAATATAAAAGACTAGCTGTTCCCGCGAACTTCGTTCCGCCCATTCAGTTTGTATGGGAAAAATTAAAATGTTATTTTTCCCAGTTTCCTCACAATTGAACAGAATAAAAAGTATCCTATGTCCTTCTCCCGGTTCTAAGCTACCTCTCCACCAATTTGCAGCCCAATCTGCTTGTTTGCCTTCCCATATCATAAAAAAAGTTTAGTCGATTATACTCGTAACTTGGCAGCAGAAATTAATCTATATTATTTTTAGATTTTTATCAATAGGATGTGATAGCCCGTTATCCATTCATACTATCTTTCCGTTTGTCTAGTAATTTAAGTATTTGGATTATTAATTGATTAGTGTTCATATCTTTTTTTAATTTATTACGTAAACTATACTTATGATAAGTAAACTTTTATAAGTGATTGCTTGTTGTGCAACAATTTGCCCGGGTATTAACTAACTGCCTCACTTATTTCTGCCGCCATTGTTACTATTTTATGTTCCAGTAGGGTAGAAGCCGGTAGACTTGCACAATAGGCCTAATAACCCGGGATCCTGCAGTGCTAGGACTGCTGGGCAACGATTAGGGTTTCGGTATCTGAAGGGATGACTAAAAGGGTGTTTCTGGTAATAAATAAGGTACTTGCGCCTAAGATAGCCCAGTTCTTAAGATGGCCCAGTTTCAACATTTTGTATATTGTAAAGTTTGAAAGAGTTTAAGTAGTAGCAGTTTAAGAGTAATTTAAACTCTTTTGAACTTTAACGCGGCCACACACTGAGAAGACCATCCAATTACATCTGCAAAATTTCCCCAAAAAGGAATCCCATTAGACATTAGACTATGAAAACAACTAAAATATATTACTATTATAGATCTGTTAATGTTCGTATTTTTTAAGTATAAACGCTGCTAAACTATGCCTTTTTGCCTGTTTCACAATATAAAGGCCCCATTATGATTTATTATCAATAGTTATGCCTAAAAAGACAGAGAATTCAACCAGATCCACTTTGGTATCTACTAGCCTTACATTGGGCTTTGAAAATCTAATACGTTTTATTACCATTTAAAAGAAGATTGTTAGCTGTAAAACAGTTGAATTTGGATATCGCATTGTTCACTTCGTCATACTTATCTAACTGTCTTTTCACTTTAAAAATAAGTGAAGTGTTATTCGCAAACAATACAATATTGGTAAATTTGATGCAAATCTCTATTTGGCTAATAGCAAAATGCTTACGCGAATGCCAAAACCTTCTTTTCTTTCTTTCTTTAGGTTTTGGCCTTCACGTTAGTATTTTGCCATTCGTCAAGTAGAAATTTGCATCGAATTTTATAAAAATTTCAATTAATTATAATTACACAAGACATAAGTCGTCAGGAAGTCATGTCAGGCTCTTGGGTAAAGCGGTGGCCTGTTTACTCAAGCTCATGTAATGAGATTTGGCGGCAACGAGGAAATACACGATACGCTAATTTCTTCATGATTATTTCATTTGTGCACTTTCACTGAACAAAATTGTACAAAATGCCACTAAAATTGATTAATTTCACTCAATATAAACACGAAATTCAATAATTATGAAAAACCTTCGACCATATTTTCTCTCGATGGCGCCAAAACTGAAATGCTTACGCGAATGCCAAAACTTAAAGAAAGAAGATATTCAAAATGAGAAAAGGCCGATATATAAGACAGTCAGTCATATTTGGAAATGTCGTACGTACATTGTTAAGATTGTTACCTCCGGTAGTAGTACATAGCTTCATAGTTGAAATTCAGCACTACATGGATAAAGCCATGATTTGTGACTATTTTTTTTAATTACACAAAAAAATATTTAAACAAAAGGTTTTACTTATCTCACTTATCGATTAAAAATGTTTCAGATTAGTTTTATCTTCTTTTACTTCTGCTTATATATAAAAATCAATTTCAGTTTGTTAGTCTCACTATAACTCGAAAACAGCTTGACCGATTTTGCTAATTTTGGTCCTAAATTATTATTGACAGTTGAGGAAAGGTTTAAAAAAAAGAAAAAATGCGAGGAAACTAGGAAAAACAACATGTTAAGTTTTCCCATACGTACTTGTGGAAGGAATTTCGTAGAGACAGCTAGTCTACATAATTTATATAATGAATCCCCATTTCGCTTATTCTTTTCCTCACGCTTGAACGGATAGATCAATTTTTATATTAGGTATTATCAGGATAAGGATCATATTATGAAGAGAAAAACTGGGAAAATTGGAGGGAAAGTGGGAAAAAACATATTTCAATTTTGTCCATACAATTTGTTTATAGCTATTAATGTCAAGATCGCCGGCTAGTATAAAAAGGAAATATTTTTGAGCTTGGTTTTTTATATGAGAGGTCTGTCTACAGGCACACGGGTCTCCTGATGGTAAGAGATAATCGTGGTCTATAGACACCACAGATGTTACAGATGCCTCGCTGTCCTGTGTGGGGATGTAAGACCAATTGTGCAAGTATATCGACTACCCTATCTCCATACCGGAACATGGCGGAACCATTATGGTAATGGGAACAGTTAAGGCGGTGGATCCCTACCCTATCCTTTGATGTATTTTTTTTGTCTGTTCAAGAGGATTTGATAATGGTTTAGATTCAGAGTTTGGTCCACTGGAAAATGTTTTTTAATTATTTTTTTGTAAGTAGTCGTTGATTTTGGAATATTTTACATTGGATCTGGCAGACTGCGCTACTATCGAAGCGATGAATATTATGTTGTAGCTGGTAATGTCAACCGATACGAAGTTTGCTGTGTTGGGTAGGTAGTATACCTATAATAAGTAATTACCATTTCTCGTGGTCATCACATCACGCCCGAAAGGACGGACTGATTTTGTTTTTTTTTTGTTGAATTGGTTATTGCCAGGAGCAGATTCATATAAAAAGAAAGCCGGGGTCACTGTAGGGAAAAAGAGAAAAACCATACTTCAAATATTTTGTAAGTAATAATATTTTAAAATTTCAAATATTTGTAAGTAGTAATAGTACTTAACATTTAAGGACACGAAGTTCCCCGAGTCAGCAGTATATACTCGTATTTAGTCTATAGATATGTGGCTGGTAGTTAACCTAAGTAAAAGCCAAATAGCCAAATAAAAAAATACTATACAGACAGTATGCTGCTAAAATCATACTAAAATAAGATCAGAGATTATTAACACAAAGGTTATTATTAATACAAGACTATATTTAAAACACCTGTGCTTTTATTTATTTATTAGCTGACATTGCAGACGTTGTTCTGTCATTTTTAATGTGATTCATTGTGACACGAGAATTAAGATTAAATTAAAAATGTCATTCGTGGTGAACTGAAATGTAATCAAAATTTGTTTGTTACTTTAATGACAATTTAATACTAGATCGGCAGTGCATGAACATCCAAACGTGATTTTGATTACGTTAAATATCGATCACTAATGACTTAAAAATTACTTGGTGATTATTCAATTAGGTATAACAAATTACATTTGTAACCGCAGGACCAAAAACAAAAAACGCAGCAAAAATGAAAAAAAATCGACTTCTATTTTTGATGTGTTTTCAAATTTGATAATTATGTTTTTCAAAAGGTAGTCAATGATTTTGAGCTGGTCTCATTTTCACAAACCACTAGTAGGATTTTGAGGGAATTTATATGGGACCACTTTGGAATAATGGCCTTCCTACCCAAAAAGTAACTGTTTTATCCGGTTCAATAATGACCAAGTAATCGCGTTTTTTTATGTAAAAGGGGAGGGAACTCTAGATTTTTTGATGGTAAGAGACAAATCTATAGACACCAGAGATGTTAAAGGTTACCATTGTTCTGAAACCAAGATTTAAGGCCTGTTGTGCAAGTTTACCGGCTACCGGAACATGACATCGTCATTATGGCGGCAGGAATAGGTGAGGCGGTGGATGTTCTTGTTGATAACCAGTGGTCTTGTTGGTACCTACCCATATATTAACCTGTGCAAGCCCCTAACGAGCTGCCTGACATACTGGCAGATCGTCTGCTCCACTCAGTGCACCCGGACTAACACGGGGAGCACATACAAAAAAACATAAATGTTAAATTCATACTTTTTCGAGTTGTAAGTTGCCATTGATATTAATAATTAATATTACTAATACTCGTACAGACATTGAAAGTTAAATAAAAGCTTGAAAAATAAGGAAACACTAATTTTATTTGTGTGTATTAAATGTGTAATAGGTAAGGTACGTTGTGTGTAAAGGCTGTAATTTCAGTTGGAAACCTAAATAATACAGACAGACAATTTGTGTGTATCTTTAATTGTTACGACAGTTTAAGTCAGGCAAAATTTTTGTTTCGTATTTTTATATTATTTAAATAAATCGTTTTTATTAACGTTTAAGAGAAATTTACTATCACTTAATCGCCAAATTTCATGTTGCGTTTTTCGTCGTTTTTGTTTCGCTAGCCGATACATCTTCAGACTAGATCACAGTATGTACCTACCTATTTGTGAGTGCTCAGTCTAGCTTGTATTGGACGTCTATGATTGATTGACACATATTTTGATGTTTATAATGTCAAAGCAACACACACTCATAATTACATACATTTAGATTGGTAATAATAATATATATGTTGAATTTTGTTAGTTTGTAGGTATATATTTGTTATACATATATAATTACTAGTCTATGTTCGGGTAAACATTTAAGATGCGCGGCCGGGTAAACTTAACACCTCTGTTCTAAATAAATAAATGGCGCGTTGACAATCTTGATGCTGTTTTAAAAATCTTGTTTTGTAAAACATTTTAAAGTTACAAGGAAGCTTTTAAGTTGTAACACCTACGTAACAATAGCAGTAAATGACCTCTTGACATTCGAAATATATACACGCGTATTGTATTCTAAGGCTAAGAGTTCACATTGTGGTAGAGTTTGCTCACTTCACTAACTTACTGAGTCAAAAACTATTAGATAAAATTATATTATAAGTATTATTTTTTGAAACAAAACAGACACTTTCCATTGACCTAAAATATAGAGTATCAGTAACTATTACTAAACTAATTAACTGTATCGTTTTAAAAGTTCATAGCTATAGCAATGTTTTTTTTCTCTTATCAAACTTTTGTGATTAATATTTATATTGCCTGAATGCTAAGCCGTTAATACAGATTTTTTACGAATTGTCTCAAATAGTATTAAAGCTGCTGCACTTATCCTGTGTTCTGTACACTGTAATATAAATAATTCCTAAAATCACATTCCTGTTTGGAAACAAGCTCCAGTATAGCACCGCTAATATTATTGTAGGCCAAACACGTCTTCTGAACACGTGTTATACTATATAAACGTAAAGATGTAATGAAATGAAATTTTTTTGCAGAATATGTGTGTTAAAAAGTTGTTACAAAGATTATAAGTGAAGCATACCAATATATTCTACCACATTGTGGTGTGCAAATATTTGATTTAATTTAAATCACATCACTTAACTATATTTAAAAAATATAATAAGCTTAACAGTTTATTAAAGTTAAAGAAAGATTAAATTTAATCCTATCTACACTACCACTACACCACTTGTAGAATTATTTTAAGAATATTTAGTATTATACATGATCTACCCAATACTTAGACGATCCCTTCAGTTGATTACATTTAAATTTAATTGTTGGTGTATGTTTAGTTAGCTACAATATTTAATTTAAAAACCTAAAGATGTTATGCTTCTTGCGTATGTTACTATTGGTGATTTTACACAGCGTAAATTAAACTTATTTTAGGTGAAAGCTATTTTTTCTCATGAAACAAAATAAAATGAAATAAAACATTTGAGACATGTCAATTTAGTCAGAATACAAAAACTTATGACGTTTTCATTCAACTTATTATGACATAGACGTCTGTGAAAATATCAAGTGCAAACTACTCTGACAATAGTAGATTTGAATCGTCTTTTTTATTGCTTGTGAAGAAAGAAAATAATAACTAAAAATTTGTTTATTAAGTGCGCTTCAGAATTACCATCTACTTATAAAATAACCTTTAAATCGGCACCGGAAATTTTCTTAATAGTGCCTCAGTTTGATATTCAAATGCGCAGACCCTATAGCAACACGTGCTCTAAGGCTATTTCTTATATTGATTCTTTTACGCTGGTGGGCACATTTTTCTCAGGCGGCGAAGCATATCGTCTAGACTGGTAGATGTCGACGTAAATGTACGAAAACGTCTATCCATCCATCATAGACACGCTTCAAACTATTGTATGTTAATGAGTAAAGTGTATTTATAGTTTAGATACATATAGCAAACAATAGAGAAATAAGAAGACGAGTTGCCAAAATAAATTTAATTACTTAAGAATGTGCATTGGACATTACTTACTTAAGAATGTGCATTGGACATTCTTAAGTAATTAACACAATGGAGTAAGTGAAAATATTGGCAACTTATCATCATCTCTGAAAATGAGTGTTGTCAATATTTAATGCATATTACATATATTCACACCAAGTCCCTCATGGGGTAGGCAGAGAGTATCGACTACCAAACAGACCTGCCTAGCTTGGAATGTGGAGGAAACACACCCGAACTATTTGGTCGAGGAATATCCACCTCGGTCACCCCAGGTACATCCATCCGAATTCGCATTATATATCTGCTTTGTAAATCTTTCATCTGCCATTTTTTCTATAGGACTAAACCAGAGGAGTATGTCCTTTCTCATTTTAACACCAATACTTTCTTTCAATCCAATTTTTTCTCGGATCTTAATGTTACGAATGTGGTTAGTGAGTGTAACACCACAGATTGTCTCTTAATAGCCACCTAAAAGACTACAGTATCAGGTCAAAAACGCTATAGATATATACGTAAATTACCAAAAGTAATCTGTAGCAACTCATAGCTCTGTAAATAACGTCACTAGCGTGACATTTGCAATGAGAATTTACTGAGAAAACAGCGATAATACTCGTAATATGATGTCACAAAAAATATACCGGTTGAATTGAAAACCTCCTCCTATTTTCCGAAGTCGGTTAAGGCCCCATACTCAGTCAGCCAGAAGAGCCAATCACCGCGCTCCCCCGTTCCTTGACTACTATAAACAATGGCGCTCTAAAGTAAACGTCTTAAGCGACAAATCACTATTTTGACTCTATAAAAGTAATTTGGAAAAAAGTATAAAAACCGAAACACTTATCTATTAGGTATAATACTTATCTGTGTTTATGTTAAATCTGGTGTCGATATTTTCACAATTGAAATAGACAGAAAGCAAAAGCCTTCAAAAAAGTGTTAACTTTTTGATTTTTTTCTATCGAGCAAAGTGAAATGAATCGTGTTTTGGAAACACTAGTCTAGTAAAGCGTATTCATGTTAATCTTGTGTATTTTTGTCAGCAAGATCCATGATTGCTTTGTATGAAAAAAACAGTAAGCTGCTGACGTATTTTAGCGTATATGGCCCCTTAAAAAAGCGGTTTAGTAGCGATTTAGACTTCTGAACAGTAGGGCTACTCTTGAATTTCGATTTCGTGCAAATTGGGATTTGGAATCATGTATGTCATTTAAGGTACTCTTAAAAAGAGTACTAGTGGATCATTATCATCTCTAAATTTAAACATCACAGTACATTTTTATTGTTGGTAGCTAGGTACCTATTGAAAAAATACGAAAAATTTAAAACATCCCAAGTATTCACTTTTGGTTTGAAACTGCAGTAAAGACCTATTTTTGCAATATTAAGTACTATTGTTTTGCAACTATTTCCACCCTACTTTCTCAAATTGCAAAAACAGATCACTAAATACTTTTTTCCTTTTCTTTCTCTGGGATTCAGATTTGGTGGCAATGAAACGAATGTGTAGACATGTAGGCTATTTAAAATAAAAATAGGACTTTTAAAATTGGTACAGAAATATTCAAGAAGTCGATTAACATAAGTACATAAAATACCACCTCCTCCTTTTTTCAATGTCGGTTAAAAATAACAACTTCTTCTACATACGCATTTAATTTGTTAGAAATTACGGGAATCACAACGTGTTAAGCAAAAACTTTGGAGGAATCCAAAGTTTCACGAAAATATGAAATATAAGGAATATGAAATTTGGCACACTTACATCTTATTTGTAGAAGTTTTCTTCAATATTAATGCTTATAAAGTGCATTAAATCAATAAAAAAAACATCACACATACTACCGTAAATTTAACACACGCAAACAAAAATATTGATAACGATAAAAGATCACAGATGGCGCACAAACTATAGGTATTCGTATTGTTTAGAAACAAAGTAGTTGGTCTTAATAAATGAAGAAGGCGATCTTATCAAAAATATAACTAACAATAGAACGTAAAAAATGTTTGAACGTTATATTTTAATGATTTCTATTGAATAACTTTTAACTAAATTTATTATGGTAAAATTTTAACGAATAAGCGACCCCTAGTTTTGTTTAATTTCGATAAAGATGAGTTTTTGTATTTTCTTATCATTCTTTTAAATATAATGTCACGACCATTCGCGTTATTATGATATTATATTGCAATAATTTTGAAACAATCGTCGCTTAGAAATGCCTCAGACATTAACAGGATATTGCCAAACTGTATAAGCCTCTTGCTCAAGTATACCGGATACTCTACTCATCAAACCTCGACACAACAATAGTAAGCACTGACGCAATGGTAGTCATAATAGGTTAAACTTTTGGCGGTCGTTAAGGGGGAGTCTGTTTATTATAAAACTTTAATAATAAAATTTTTTTTACTATCCTTACGACTGTAAATCAGGAAGGACATATTATTAACTTACCCTGTATTTGACTCAGTGTCTGAGAATAAACCATCTGCTTACCTGCTGGACCAAACCAGAGCTGTGCAGCCACTTGCCCGGGTATTGATTCACTGCTTTAATAATGACATTTGTTCAGAAAATAATTGTTAATACCTTAGGTACCCCCACCCCTTGTGCAGGGCGCATTCACTCTATTAAATTTAAATTTAGAGTCTGCCCAGAATGTAGCTCTAGGACCTAACCCCCCCCCCCNATTGTGAAGGCTGAAACAATCTTTGACTACAATGCTTTTACACCTTCCTACATAATATGTTTCAGTCCGTAGGTTAGGATAACCGGATAATTTGCACAATACCCTGGCCAGAGAACAGAAAAGCTATAGTATCTATGACGTCAATAGGTCATAGCTATCTCTTACCAGCACGTCACGTGCATGTTCACTGTCTTTAGCCATAAAAATATGAACTGGCTGTAATATATGGACAGATAGATAGACAGGCAATCTAATTTATAAGGGTTTCAATATTTGTAATTCCGATGAAGGATTTTAATATGAATAAAGAAAAATAATTTTACATGTTCCGACAAAACCTGTGCGTAAATTTGTAGCTTAGAACCATCTCTGTCTTGTCACTTATAAATAAATAAGGTTAATTCATTTAGCAGCTATGTTGGCACAGACAGACACACATGTTCTTTCCGTCGGGGCTGAAAAAGACAATAGTTGAGAGCAGTGTGCTTATTCACTTTCTTATGCGGTAAAATAACTATTTAATATTAAAGAAAGCATTTTTTTTATTTCTAAGCCGCCATCAAATATCAACGCACACATCCATTCATGCATAGTCTACTAAAGCTGTACTCTACCTTCGTAACAGTAGTTCAGTGATCAGTATTCAATGAATTTTCCCCCAACATCGAATGGAGTCTGTCCGAGGGAAATGTACTTTCGCAATCAAATGTTCAGTGAACTGTATCACCTGTTTACTCTCTCGTACCGAGTTACCGTCAAACACACAATAATCCTCTTTGATGTTGGAAAATGAACTGGGTTTTACATTAATACTCCCGTGTTAAAGCATTACAGTCAGAGACGGATTCAGTCACCACGGGAGAAGGTTGGGGGAAATCCCCGAAGTACTTATAAATCCAATAGATTGAATATTATTCCACCTATATGAGTAGAGAACTTTATCTGGAGGAGTACTTAGTATATTAGCAGTAGATATTATTATCTATCTTAAATATATATAATTTTTGTGTTCGTGTGTTGTCACTGAACTCCTCCTAGACGACTGGAGTGATTTTGACGAAGTTTTTTATATGTGTTTAAGGGGATTCGAGAATGGTTTAGATTCACAATTTGGTCGACTGGAAAGGGTCTTTTTATTTAACGTTTTATTTGTAAGTAGTCGATGATTTTGTAATGTTTTATATTGGGTCCGGCAGACTGCGCTACTGTCGAAGCATTAATGTCAAGCGACACGAAGTTTGCTGGGTCAGCTAGTAGGGTTATTATGCCTGTTTGCGTCCACTTAGTGGAGTTTCCAAGTTTGACGGTCAATACAAAAATGTTCTAGGTCTAATTTCGAGTAAAAAAAATTATGTCATGTATTACTTATATAGTCTATTTTAGCTCAATATTAAGCTTTACACAAAAAGTCCCAGTAGTTTTTTTTAAAACTGATAATAATCCGAATTAGGCGTTTTATTCAGTTTGCGTCCACAAAATTCAGATCGCGTCCACCCATGGACCAGTTCGCGTCCACCAATTTAGAAATGGAATGTAGGGGAAACATTTGGAACGAACTTAAAAGAAAGGTTGGTTTTTAACAATTTATTTATTTAAGCATATAAACAGGTATTTAAAATAAACTTTTTGTATTAATAAGGCACTTTAAAGGAAAAAAACTGTATTCTTCTTAACATATTTTAAAACTCAAAGATTAAAATTCCATAAACGTAAATTTGGCAAATATTTCTTAATTTTTTAAAAAAAAACGTAACATTAAACCAGAAATCAGTTTCTTTGATTTTTCACTACAATCAATAGAAATAATAATAAGAATCTATGATAATTAAATATCAGTCTTCATGATTAAGAAAGTGTTAATAATGTTAGTATGAAATAAAGCGAAAACAAATTACTTTATTTCTTATTTACTATTTAACAAATCATAATCATCTACGTAATATAACAATCTATCATCCATATCCAACATCCTTTTTTAAAGTTTTAATTAATTGCACAAGTTACATTCAAACGATTTATCTTTTACCTCTAAATAAGGTAAGCCTACAAATTGAGTGCATTTTAGATGATACCATCTAATACACGTGTCACAGCCAATGTTTTTCTCGTTGTCGTCTTCTACATCTGAAATGAGTATATTGTCGCATTCAGCACACTTTATTGGATCCGCTGCTGGTAAATTTTCCTTATGCGATTCCACATCTATTATGTCCGGTGTAACTGTAACAATATGAATCTTCTTTTTTCGTTTTATAGCAGTTTTCCGAATCTTCCGAGTTTCTTTTAAATCTTTTTTCTGTTTTTGTTTCTCTTGTCTTTCTAACTTTCTCTTTCTTGTTATATCCTGCTTTTCTTTTTTTATCTGTTCTTTAAGTTCATAGTACTTTCTCCATGCAGCAGAAGAAATAGCTGCTGGGGTTCTTTGACTTGTTTTTCTTACTTTGTTCGTAATTTCGGGTAGCATTAGGTGGCTTTTGAATGGATCAGAGTTTTGTTTTTTATCAAATTAGCGGAAGTAGTTTGATTTTCGACATTTGACATAGTTGAATTTGCGGAACTTTCTAGTGGAAGAATTACAAGATCGTCTAAAGATACGATCGAGTCGACATCGAGGTAGCTACCAGAAAGATGTAACGTTGAAACAGACATGTCAGTGTGCAAAATATTTTTGTTAGCGTCTTCATCATTATGGTCATTATATACTGTAATTTTATCGTAGTCATTGTTAGAATAGGGTACATTTTTAGTACTGGTACATATTTTCGATGTGCAAGGCTTAGTAGATTGTTCTGTGTTGGTATGTATTTCTGCCAATACAGTTTGAATATTTATATTCGGATTAGAACTTTCATCTTTATCGGTTTTGTTTTCCTGTAACGAGGAAAAGGTGATTTCTTTAGATGCATCTAATTCGCAATCAATTGGACTAAAAATAGTACTATTTGTTTCTCTTGAATGTTCCATCAGTGAGGTCTCAGACTCGGTCTCAATTGATATTTCAGCATTACCCAATTCTGCAGGAAGAGACTTTTTTAAACCGTTTACAGCCATAGTTATAGTTCTAATATTAACATTTTTTTCTTTTAGTATAGGTTTCAAGTGTTTTAAGACTTTTTTAAAACTTTTAATGTCAGCGTGGCTAATATTTTGTGTCTGTTTATCTATCTGTGTAGATTGTACATTTTCCAAGATGTTCCTTACACATTTAGTGTAATCCGGGCTATTTGCATCGAATGGGTAAAGGCCACAACGCCTAAAACCATTTTTGATATTATCGGACATGTTTGGATGTTCTAATGCAGTTTTTAACAATGTACAAAAATTTGTTTTTGTTACTGCAGAATTTAAATTTTCTGGCTTTGACAAAAAATTACGAACTGTGGTTTTCCAATACATTTTTAATGGTGCAAGTGTTTGCACTAACGTCAGCCGGCTGTAGAATATGGGTAGTATTGGGGGGTAGAGCATACAAAATAATTTTCATTTGTTCACATATCGTACTTAACATTAACGACATATGCGATTTGTGTCCATCTACCAACAAAAGCACTGGCTTTTTTATTTCATTTTGCTCTATCCAGTTATTAAACTCGTTAGTAATGTATTCAAAAAATACTTCTGTCCTCATCCAACCTGTCTCTGATTTGCCTAAACACCATTCTTGGGGCATACTATTGATTTTGGTGGTCTGATATAAGGGAAAACGACACATGGCGGGCACATATCTCCATTTGCATTAAATGTTAATAACACGGTTATATTTTCTTTTTCATTACTAGGTTTTATTTGATATAAGTTCTTGTATCCTCTCGGGCCTAAAACCTTTCCTGTCTTTGGACAAAGAGCAAAACCACTTTCATCCCCATTGAAAATTCGTGTTGGATCACTCAAAATATCTTTCTGATGTATGCTGTCCAAATATTCCTCAAGTTCTTTAAACCATAGTCTGATAGACTCTTCTGTAACTTGAGCTCTAGCTTTATTAATGCTTTCTGCATTTTTGACTGAAATTTCCTTATTTCTAGCTAAAAATTTTTTAAACCACGTTTGACCTGGACGACCATCTTTAAATTTGTTTTCAAATCCCCCATCAAGAATTATCTTTTGAATTGTATCCAACAACTCTTGTTTTTCGATTGGAAAACCGCACTTGGAAATATTTAAAAGCCATTGAACTACCTTTCGTTCGCTGGTTTCGGTCCTGGTTTTTTTATTCCACCTGGTCTACGCCCACTTATTTTGTCCAATATTGTGGACTTTGGAATGCCGTAGTCTTTGCATATTTGTCTTATCGATTTATTGTTATCACTAATATTACATAACGCTTTTTTTAAATCTTCTTCTGTATACGCTTTCTTCTCCTTTTTCTTTGTAGTTTCTGCAGAACTCATCTAAAATACAAAAAAATAATTAAAAAAATTAACACGATGTCCGATATGACTGAATTAAACAAAACCCAGTCTTTATCGGTGAAACATACATTTACATTTAAAGAATATTTTTGAAAACAAAATAAAAATACGTCATGTTTACGGTTTATTTTTATTTTGTAAAAGATAGTGAACAAATCAGTGGCTCTCCTTTTTTACCTGACAAGTGATAAAACAGTGAATAAACACACAAATTTACTGATAAGAAGATTTGTACATCAGAACAATTAACATACTAGCAACAGGACAGCAACGCACCTGTAACATCTTTGGTGTCTATAGGCCTGGTTGTCATAGGAGAGCCGTGTGCTTGTTTGCTGCCTAATCACACAAACAAAAGGTACACCTTGCCTTAATACATTTATGAGGAGATTTTAAATACATGTACGCGGAACACTGAATAAGCGAGTACTGACGCTATAGCGGTGGTACTAATCTAGGCGAAGTATTGCGTAGCTCTTTATTACCTAGTTGAGACTGACTGCACCAATTAATCAAAATATTAAATGAAGAATTACTGTTCGAATAAAATATGGACGCAATCTGGTTATAGTAAACTATAAGTCTAGTTTGCGTCCAGGTGGAATTTTCGACTTCTGTATCTTTTTCTACAATCTTAATAATGTGGACGCAAATTGGGCTCACCTATCCAAACCAAATATTGATGCTTTGTTCGGACTATTTAGTAGATGGTTTATGTGAAGTTTGCATAAAATCATATTTTAAGTACTTAATTCAAAAAGTTTTTCATTTATCACATTTTTTGTTAAAAATAATTTAATACATGGCAGATCATTTAGTTAATACGTATTTTTCAATCAAACTGTTTTCAGATGATAGCACAATCCCGCTGTCATAATGAAACTTTTTTCTGTTGTTTTTTTTCTTTTTTTTTTGTTTTGTTATGTTATGTCATTCATACAGTCACATACGTAGCGTATAGTTCTCTTACTAGTCTGTGTACGTAGCGAAGCACGTACCGGGCCGCTAGTCTGATATAAGTGTCATTATTATGTAAATATTTTCTAATTTCTCATTTTTGTCTGCGATGGGTTGCTCGTGGGGAACCACCGGCGGATGAATGGAATGCTGGGATACCCACGCTCGGGCCTGTTTATACCTAACTTCTTATTAACCCTGCTTTATTTCCTCTGGCTATTGACTTTTTTAAGACCACAACGCAAAAAGAAGACTGTGTCATCATAGCTCCTAAACAAATCGGACCACAATTTCTAGGTTTTTTTCTTAAAAAAACCGACCGTAAACGGTTTTTTTTTTATAACAACCGTTTAGTTTTTGTAGCTCAAAACCGTATTAGGTTCTTAACTACAAATTATGAATAGGTTTTGTCGAGGAATTAAAAAAAAAATTGTGATTATTGATTAAAGTTCTTTAGCGGAATGGTAAATAACGTTACCCTTAAATATTCTAAATATTTATCTGTCCGTTCACGGTCCGTTTGTATACAGTATACACAGACACTTTATTCCCAAATTTTTATAAGAACAAACAAATTAACCGCTCAAACCATGTCACATCTAGAAAACATCAGCCCTCCTTTTCTTTAGTTTAACAACTTGTATTCAATTACGTTTTATTTTGCCATTTTATCAAACTATAACTGTAACTTTAAAGAGTTTTATGAAATAAACGTCGAGTAAAATTACGTACCTACCGTCATATGATCAAGATCAAATGAAAGTACAATCAAATCAAACATAAAAATGTGTTTGAAATCATTCATTCACCTGAAACTTGTTCATGCTTAATGTAGCTTTGAAATAGAGTGAACTTCTGTCACAATTTCATTTTTATTTACACAGATTAGCTGTCAGATGCATTCAAAATATTTTTGACCACCAACGGGAAAAACGGAATTTTATAAGTTTGACGTGTCAACGTGTGTCGTCTGTCACGTCATAACTTATATTAATGAAGAAACGATATTAAAACATTTTATCTTTTCTGAAGAAAATATGAATTTTAATAAATTAATAAATATCCCTGAACATATTACACAAATATTTTGCTCTTAAAGTAAGCAAATTAATGCTTGTGTTATGGGTGTTAGTCAACGATACTAATACATAGAATAGTTAGTAGTTAGTCGGTGGAGTTAATGCTAACCCCTCTACTAAAGCTGGCAGAAATCTCTGGCTCATTGTTTTATAATTTATAGATATATAAATGAATGCCTTTTGGGTACTATCGCATCACGCGAGCACGAATGTACCGATTTTGCCAATTCCTTTTTTGCAGTAATTACTATCTGGAGAAGGTTATATGAAGAAAAAAAACGAGAAAATTGTACGGAAAATATGAAAAAAATACTTCAATTTCTATCTTATAGAGCTGATATGACCATGTTCGTTACAATGTTATATGTTTAATATCAGAAGTATTGTTATTTGAAAAAAGTATCTTCACGCCCATATACCCGAAGAGGTAAGCAGAGGCACAACCCACGACTAGCCGAGGGCACAAAGTCCTACAATGTGATAAGTGGCAAGCCTATCGACAGCCAGGCACATAATATCCAATCCCGAGCAACTGTTTTTTTAGGAGAAAATTGGAAAAACCTAATTTTCCTTTCGTTGTCTGACCCGGGATTCGAACCTGGGACCTCAGGCTGTCCTGTCCAACAACTGAACCGCTAGTCCACAGACGCGACTAAATTATTATTAAATGTTTTATAAAAGCAAGTGACATACATCCTTACAAAAGTTATTTAAGTGAAGTGATTTAAGACTATCGGGAACTTAGTTAGAAATATGTAATTGAATTGACAGACTTATCCCAATGTAATCAAACTAGAACAATACAATTCAACTTGTTATCTAACATAAAGTTTGATTAACATTTAACTTTATAATTTAACTTTATACTTGTCGGTTTAATTAATAATTTCGTGAAAGTACAAAACACGCTATAGACTAATTCAATGATAAAACAATTAACAGTTTCATTAATATTAAATTAAATAATTGAAATAGTTTTGAATTTCAATAACATTGTAATTCATGGTATTTGCACTTCAATTTCATTTTTCACAAGTTTTTAATGAGCATCATTTTATTATTATTTTTTGATTTCATTTATTCAATTTGAAAGAAAAGTTAACTAATGTATTACATGTAAGTATCACATGTAAGCTTGCAATTTTACAAACCGCAAATTCGGCTTCAGATGGAGTACTTTTCTCAACTCTGGGTAGGGTCTCCCTAGTACCAGCTCCTTCCTTTTGACTGCATTCAACATAGTGTCTCGAATCGTCAATGACCGGACAAAATACCAATCGGCTTGATTCTTTGGCGATGCGAGTCACTCAGTGTTTTCTACCGCATCTATCATGGGGAATGTTGTAGGGATTTGTTTAGTTTACATTCATGCCACTGAACTCCACCATCGGGGATCGCGTCATAGTTTAAGGTATCATGTCCATCATCTTACGTGTAGAACTACAATTATTCCGAAAACACTTCAACCTTTTTCTTCATACGGCGGTATTTCCAAACGAATATGACAGCAATCTTGAAGAAAAGAGCGTACTCATTCCTTAAAGTTAGAAAAAAAATACGTGAATGCCCTGGTTGTACCTCTGCCTGAAAAGGAGCAAAATTACCTGATACATACATCCTCTTCCAGAACTGAAACCGCCTTGAGCCACACGTGACATTCCAATGGACATACCTTGTGTAATCCTTTCAAGTATTATAGTAAACTGGTCAAACTGATGACCTTATAACTGGTGCAGTCTATGCGTAAACCTTTATCTTTGTACAAAGGCACGCCATCAGTCACTAGGCACACATTATACAGTCCCTCTTAGAGTTGACTCTCAAACATGATTCCTAGACTCGGGTCTTGTAACTTTTCACTCTTCATTCTTTCAAGTCAAGAAGATTTCTGTCTACACATAGATCCACAATCACTCTTTTATCACCATAAGGGCCAAGAACGGCCTCGTAACCAGTCCGTCTCTTTTCCACCTATCCAATCAAATCACCTCACAAAATCGCTGTTACAACTAAATCCAGAACATCCGTAAGTCCATCTCCGGTCATGAGTTTATGACGAGTTCACTGGAACACAGACTGCTACCACAAAAACTCTGACTCCTAGTTTAGTACGGATCTAGATCAGCCTCGGGCTAACCAGACCATATTCTTTCAGATCTAAGGTTAAGCGAGACAATAAGATGATACCTACCCCAGCACTAACTTGATCACTTTGTAGTACCTCAGACTAGGACCAATCTGCATTCGGGAAGAACAGAAGCACCAACACCCATTCGCTTAGTCTCCGTTACACATAGTGAATCCAGACATCCCTCATCTATTGTATCGATCAATTTATGACCGCCTCGTTGGTCGAGTGGCTAGCCTACTCGCCTAACTACATCGACCAACCGCGAGGCTCGGGTTCGATTCCCGACGGGGGCAGGCATTTGTGTGATGAACATTTAGATGTCTGTATTTCTGGGTCTGGGTGTTTATTAAATTTATTCTGGTATATACTTAAGTATTTCTATGTAATAGTATCGTTGACTAACACCCATAACACAAGCATATAATTTGCTTACTTTGGGGTTAGGTTCAATTTGTGTGATTTGTACAGAGGTATTATTATTATTTATTTATTTATTATTCTTTGCCACCATTCCAACTGTCATTGCCTCACATGCCTATTGGGAACTCTTCACTCCTCGATTCGCCTATTCGGGTTTGGCGTGATGGGTGGCACAACTGTCTCTTCTTGCACTGACGAGGATGCACACTAATGGAGATCGGTACGTGTCGTCTCCAGGGAACGTCCTAAAATGCTTTGCGATACTTTTTCGGGCCAGAATTGCAGTCCAATGGACTAACAGGGATTGCTTGTAGCCAATGATCCCGACTTTTAATGCATTATTACTTTATATTATATAAAGTTACTTTTAAATATGTATTTTTTGTGTACCGAGATTACTTAGAAGTGTAATTATTGAAGTCGGTATTTTGCAATGTTACTTTGCTTAAATTATTTTAAATTTGTAAGATTAAATTATTAAGCTGGTCTCTCACCTGATAATAAGACAACCGTCCATAGAGATACCATAGATGTTAGTGGCGCCTTTCAGTTTATGTCCGGGATCTTAGTGCCAAGTGCGCTAGTTTACTGGCTACTCTGTGTTTAAACTTCAAACACGAATCACGTAATAAATTTTTTGATATTTTTACGTCAAAATACAGTTGTAGTCAGTAGGTAATAAAATGATTAGGATTTAGTTTTTGGTTTTTGTTCGTATATACGTCAAAATGAACAAAAACTGTAAATTTTAGATAATAATCTTACATTTTAGACGTTATTATAGGATTATGAATCATAAAGTTAAATAGAAAATACCTTCAACTAAGATAATTCTAAAAAGCATTGTTTGATAATTTTATACAATTCAAAGTAATTAAATATGTCTTACTTTATCTTTTTATAATTTTATCTTTACGATGTTCTTTATTTCGCTTTTATTTATGAGGCATAATTATTTGATGGTATTTTTAAACACATGCATAAAGTTACTTTTATTTTTGGGTTTTTATGTAAGATGTATTTATCCAGGTTTAAGAGTTTATTTGCCACTTTATTTCGAACTGTGATACACGAGATATAATAAAAACCGATATAACACTAAAAATACAAATTTTCAATAATCCCCGATAAAACTTACATGTAAAGTTGCTAAGAACCATATTGATCACATCAACTTTACAACTCAAACACACACACATACACACAAACACACACACACACAATTTTGTGTGTGCAAAGAGGATTCATGAACACTAAGAAATAATTTTAAGTAAAAATGAGAGGTTGAAAATATATGATAGGTAGGTATATCTAGTTATAGTGAGCTCTTGGCCCCGCGTTCACTGTAGGTATTTCATTGGTGCATTGAGCATCAATGAGTTCCGCATGAATGGACGATTTTACACGCGGTTTTACTTCTAGCGTAATAATCATAATTTCTCTTTGATCTTGATTGTAATTGAGAATATTTAATTTCACTTTGAAGTTTCATATTGAAGTTGTAACAAACATAATATTTTTTTAAAAAAACGATTGCGATCGAAATTCTAAAAACTATTGTTAGTAAAACGGGCACTTGAGAACTGAAATGATTTGGATAGTATTTTATAATACCTGAATAAGGTGTAACGATAAGGTAGCCGGTATATATATTTACTTTTGCTCGAGGCTTAGGCCTTAGGTTGGCGATGCACCATTGTGTCTTGGTGTCATTGGTGTCTCTAGGCAGCGTGAAATTCTTACCATCAAGAACTCCGTCTGCTTGTTTGCCTTTCAATATCATAAAAAAGTTATGAGCAGTTTCGATAATGCAGAGAATTATTTTTCTTACCCTCTGAGTTTATCCGCCCTCAAAGTTTAACGTACTACTGGTACTGGCTTAGGCTACTAATGCTCCTAGTACAATTTCAGCGTTGTACGTAAGATTGTACTCAATAGTAAATTTATAATAAGGTACATTTATTTATCTCAATTATTAAGCTAACCGTAGCTATTAAAGACCTGCCAAATGCTGCAGGCATCATCACTAATCCTTTTAACAAAATCCATTACTTTCTTCTTTTCAAAGAAATTTGTTGTAATCGAACCAAGTATGTTTATTTATGTATGGGTATTGTTTACAATACACTAGATCTTTCTAAATCAAGAAAAAAATGGAAGTTAATATGATCTGTGACACGTGCAGATTTTTGATAGATCGTTAATAAATGCAGTAACTTTAGTTTTTTCAGAAAACAGTTCCAAATAGTATATCAAGCACAGATTTTACCCCTATATAAAGTTTAGATTAAAAATACTGCAGTTTATAAAGATTAAATAATTTTAATGATTATTGAGACGCTTCTACAGTTTTTGAAATTACCTGTTTTATTGTTTTATAACAAAAAAATGTGCGTATACTTTATGTTTAGACTGTAAAGTATAGTTATGCATCTGGAATTTAAAATTAAAGAATTTGATCAAAATCGGTTGAGTAAAAAATATTAAATAAGTAACTGTTAACAAGAATGTATCTAAGAGTTTGTTAGAGTCATTGCCTACTTCTATAAATCTTATTCATTCAACAAGGTTTTGACCAGACGGTTTAGCTAGTTTCTGAGAATAATGGTGGTAATTTTGTTGCCCACTTGCTAAACTAATTTTAAGTTATCGCTATCTTCTTTTAACGATAGTAATAGAAAGAGACAAACCACTTTTAGTGCTATGAGATTAGTCTGTATTCGACATTTCTACAGACGTTTATTTTATCAATCGAATAATGTTGATTAAAAACGTCACAATTTTACATGTTCAAAATGTTCCATTTTTTGTTTTTGTTTTACTCGAAACAGATAGCATGCATGTAAACTAAGATTAGTCTGTGAACATCAGAATCACCACAAGTGTCGAAATTGTGCCTATCGGTAATTGTGTCATATTTATTGAAAAATACTTTATACCCTTTACTGTAAAAAATAGTAATTGCAATCAAACTTTTAATCACCCACTACAATTTTATTTTATCTCTTTTTTGCAATTTCTGTATCATGTCGTCAAAGTACACAAAAAATGCTTCCATTTTCCTGTGACTTCAATATCAGATCACAACCTGGTTATAATAGGACTGCTTTAAAATTAAGCTATTTTGAAATGCATGTCTTTATCAGAATTGAACCGAGCTTCGTGGATGATAGATGATGTATTTGTAAGCAAAAATAAATAATTATTTTACTATAATTTTTCCCCGTGTTGGTCCGGGCTCCCTTTGCAGAATAGACCATCTGTGCCATGCAGCTCGTAAAAGGTGAGTATAGGCTTGCCGTCACTAACACCGTGACATCTGACTAGGTGGTAGAATTTGGCAGCAACTCACCCGGATTGGTACCACCGCCTTATCTATTCCAGCCGCCATAACGTCATGACGTGTTCCAGTTCGGAGGGTAAGGTAGCCGGTTAACTTACTTTTGCTCGAGGCCTAACATCCCGGCCTCTGGTTGGTAACGCTCCATTACCACCTTTGGTGTCTCTAGGCGGCGGGAATTTCTTACCATCAGGAAATCCGTCTGCTTGTTTGCCTTCCAATGTCATAAAAAAATCAATTGTAGACATAACTTTTTTCGTCAAGAAGATTATTTGGGTAGTGCCCTCGACAGGTCCAGTAAAAAAGTATCATCCTTTTCTCGAGGTATTGATAGAGCAATTGACAAATTATTTAGAAAAACTTATCCCTTTTTGATAAATATGCCTTTTTTATTTACTTTGGACATCCTTATTTTGCATAATCTAACGAGGTAAAGATAGAAGTCGTAATACCTAATATAGATAACTGTATATGGAAAATATCTGATCTAGCCATGTTCTGGTTATTCGCGCAAATATGGTCGGAGAAAGTATAGATGACCACGCAAACCATCAGGAATTTTGTCATTTGATGTAGTTACACTGCTATCTAACAAGTAAAAAATTACACTGTTTATTTTATAACATTTGAATTAAGGTACATAAAAGCGGTATCACTTTGGAGGGTTGTTTTTACTAATATGTTTCTAACCTTTCGGTTTTTAGAAATTTACCGGACTTTTTTTGAGAGATATCTGCCAGACAACCTTAGGTTTATGAAGACAATTTATGAATATAAACCTAAGGTATTCATAGAGCAAATATATCTATGCTTTTTTATGATATTGGAAGACAAATAAGCAGACATTTCCTGATGGTAAGAAATTCACGACGCCTAGAGACACCAAAGGCGGCAATGGTGTGTTGCCAAGCTGAGGCCGGGAATTTAGGCCTTGAGCAATAGGTAAGTTTACGGGATACCTTACTCTCCAAACCGGAACACTTCATGACGTTATGGCGGCAGGAATAGGTAAGGCGGTGGTACCAAATCGGGTGAGTCGCTGCGCTGGCAGGAAGACAGATGGTCTACTCTGCGAAGGAGCCCGGACCAACACGGGGAAAACACTTACAAATACATACGTCGTTTACTTAATTAATGTTTTTCATTTATTACCAAATATTTGCAATTGTTCATTCATTTACATATAACTAAATAGCGTCAATTTAAACAACTACCGCATCATTAATAAACATGGATTAAGAACAATAGACATCGTATTATATAAATAATAAATAAATAACAAATAACCCTCGACAAGTCCCACAAATTGAATCTAATCCCAAAGTAAGCAAATTATATGTTTGAATTATGGGTATAAGTCGACGATTCTACTGCATAGAAATACTTAAATAGATAACAAGATAAATTTAGTAGACACCCAGACCTGGAAATGTGGACATCTAAATGTTATTCACACAAATGCCTGCCCCCGTCGAGAATCGAACCCGAGCCTCACGATTGTTCGTTGTAGTTAGACATGTACACTAGCCACTTGACCAACGAGGCGGTTATATACAAAACTGTGACTTAATAAGAGTTTAAATATAAATTGCCGTCCCACAGTGCAGCCGTTAGTATGTCTGCGTTTTTGCATTGCTTTAAATCAGAGATGTTGGAGAAAGTGATGGCGACAGGACGCAGTCGCTATCTAGTGTTCTATTGTTTGACATTTGCAGTCTAGAATTTTGATGTCTATTCAAAGAATTTTGATAAATGGAAAACTTGTGAAGTCTTCGTTTTGCGTGATTAACGAGATCGGAGAAAGTATTGGTGGTCACGGTGCAGAGGGCGCCACAGTTTGACATTATGTCGTCATAAACACATAATTGGAGAGTTGTCTATTCAAGTAAAATATAAAAGCATCTTCACGCCCATATCACCCAAGAGGCAGGCAGATGCACAATCAGGGCACCCACGAGTAGTCGAAGACACTAAGTCACAATGTGATAGGTGGCAAGCCTATAGCCAATCGTCATGTCCAACCCCGGACAACGTTATTTTTATTAGAAAATTGAAAATATACAATTTCTAATTGTTATTCTTTTGTTGCACAACCTGGGGATGCAACGCGGGATCTCCGAGAAGTCAAGTCCGACGCTGGACCGCTAGACCACAGAGGCGAGGCGACGAAAATAGTAATTAAAAAATATATTGTAAAAATAAAATGAGCCGATGTAAGTCTACCTTGGCACGTTCTTGTATAGCGTAATTAAGAAAATTACAGAAATTGTTGGTGACCACGACTCTGGGGGTGCCATATTCGAACAGTTCAAGCTATTGATTACTGACAAAGAGTATCTAAATGTAAGACAAGTTGCGAAAACTTATCTAAGACACTATTGTTTAATAAATGTCTACTCAAATACGACTGAATAAACCTTGATGTCTAGGTACTTAATTAAACATTATCTAGACTTAGTTATCTAGAACTCTGTTGTCTACATAATTGTATGACTATATATATTTTTCCGTGTTGGTCCGGGCTCCTTTGCAGAAAAGACCATCTGCCCTTCTTGCCAGGCAGCTCGTAAAAGGCGAGCATAGGCTTATCGTCACTAACACCGTGACATCTGACTAGGTGGTAGAGTTTCGCAGCGACTCGCCCGGATTGGTACCACCGCCTTACTTATTCCTATTGCCATAACGTCGTGACGTGTTCCGGTTCGGAGGGTAAGGTCGGCTACCTAAACTTACTTTTGCTTGAGGCCTAACATCCTGACCTCAGGTTGGCAACGCACCATTACCATGTTTGATGTCTCTAGGCGGCGTGAATTTCTTACCATCAGGAAATCCGTCTGCTTGTTTGCCTTCCTATAACATAAAAAAATAATAATAAAATAAAATCTACCGTGGCATGACCTTGTTTGGCGTAATTAGGGAAGTCGAAGTACCATAGTTGGTGGTATATTTTGTCTTTGCACACAATTGTTTACCAACAAAAAATATCTGAAACAACTCGTGAAAATACTTTCTGCAACTTTGATTTTGGTAATAGTGCCTACTCAAGCATGACAAAA
Source organism: Calephelis nemesis (assembly GCA_002245505.1). Taxonomy (NCBI): domain Eukaryota; kingdom Metazoa; phylum Arthropoda; class Insecta; order Lepidoptera; family Riodinidae; genus Calephelis; species Calephelis nemesis. The sequence continues at coordinate 136,682 of NJDD01000172.1, forward strand.
AATGTAAAATTAACCGATATAAGTCTACTTTGGCTAGGCCTTGTTTAGATTAATTAAAGAAGTCAAAAAAATTGTTGCTGACCACTGGACAGCGGGTGACTTGGACACTGAACACTGTGTTCTACCGACCTATATTTGTCTACATAGATGTCTATACATTTAAATCTGAAATAAACTGTCAAAAAGTTATCTAGAAGTCTGTAGTCTTATATAAGTGTCTAAGTGTGACTATATAATATGGAAAATTTAGTCGATGTAAGTGTACCTTGGCACGTCTTTGTTTTGTGTAATTCAGGAAGTGGGAGAAAGTGTTGGTAGTCCCGCGACAGAGGGTGCCATAGTAGGTCAGTGCAGAATATTGTTATCTAAATCTAAGATAAACTGCCAAAAAAATATTTAGAACTCTGTTACTTATCTATTTAAATATGACTATGAATGTAATATGGACCGGTATGAGTCTACCTTAGCACGTCCTTGTTTTGTGTAATTCAGGAAGTCGGAGAAAGTGTTGGTGGTCACTGGATAGAGGGTGACATATTTGGTCAGTTCACAATAGTGTTATTTAAAATATTAAAGATAAACTATGAAAAAATTATCCAAAACTTGGTTGTCTAATAAAGGCGCCTATTAAATGAATATAAATGGAAAATAGGCCATTAAGAGACTAGCTTGGCTCGTCCATGTTTAGCGTAGGTAATTAAGGAACTTATAGAAATTGTTGTTGATCACTGGACAGAGGCTGTCATATTTAGTCAGTGTTCACAGTTGTTATCTAAATCTAAGATAAACTGTCAAAACTGTTATCTATTTAAATATGACTATAAATGGAATATGGGCCGATATGAGTCTACCTTGGCACGTCCTTGTTTTGCGTAATTAGGGAAGTCGGAGAAAGTGTTGGTGACCACGGGGCAGAGGGTGCCATATTCGGTCAGTGCACACTGTTGTTTACCGGCGCGGTATCGCGAGGCCGCGTGACGTAGCGTC
>NJDD01000172.1:146372-160933 GCA_002245505.1 Calephelis nemesis
CTTACACACTGTCCTTTGTATTTAATTAAGCAAGTAATTAATCAAAATAAGTAATTTGATTAAAATCTAATAAAATATTTGCACATCACAAGTTGGTAGAATATGTTGGAACGACTAAATAATTTCGCAACATCTTTGTAACACTCATATTTCGCAAACAAATATTTTTTCTTTGTTTTTTATATTATTGGAAGGCAAACAAGCAGACGGATTTCCTGATGGTAAGAAATTCACGTAGCATAGAGAAACCAATGGTGGTAATACTGGGTTGCAACCTGAAGCCAGGATTTTAGACATCGAGCAAAAGTGAGTTTACCGGCCACCTTATCTTTCGAACCGGAAAACGTCGCGGGCGAGTCGCTGCGAGACTCTACCACCTAGTCAGATGTCACGGTGTTAGTGACGGTAAGCCTATATTCGCCTTTTACGAACTGCCTGGCACAGGGAGGCAATTAATTCTTCAAAGGAGTCGGGACCAACACGGGGAAAACACGGGTTTCTACAAATGGTTAGGATGTAAATTTAATTTAATATTACTAATTACAAATTTACTGCAACTCGAATAATTTGTTTGACCTTTCAACCCATCGAGTTCACTTATCTTGGTAAAAACAAAAATGGCTCTCAGCACAAAATGGCCGGATGTGCGACCGACGGATGCCAGACAGTCGATAAGAACTGCAAATATTTGAAACAAAAACTTAATCAAATGTTTATCTGGTACCCATCTATTTATATACATTTTAAAGATCTGTTTGTCAGTCTGTAATTTGATAAGAAAAGATCTGAAAGGTGGAGGTTTTCGCGTTTAATACCACCAAATTAAGAGAAAGGGATTAGATTTCCGAGAGAGAAAGGCTTGATTAATATATATTTGCCCCTATTTCGAGGTCTGAGTGTTTATTAAATTTATATTTGTATTTATGTGTATGTCCACTTATTAGACTTGTTAGGTACTGTAGACTAACACAATTATAAAATTTTACTATTTTTGTTTTTTTTTTTGTTTATTGTGATAAGCACACTGCTCTGCTTATGCCAAAAAACACCCGTTGCCTGTAGTTATATATTACAGGTTTTTTTATGACTAGGACCTATTCTGTGGGCCGTATTGTATAGCATTACCCTACTCCTCATAGCAATATTTTTATAATTTACCAATTTGGCTAGACTTTTTAATGGTATTTTTTATAGTTTTTATTTTTTATTTTGATGTAACCTAAGCGACGTTAGAATATATCCGAACTAAGGATTCAGTTTGAACGCAACAAAATTGAGAACAATTTGGCTTTTAACATCTTTTTAAACTAACATAATTTTAAAATTAACAGTACCGACCCCATGGCATGTTTTGCTAAGGTTACCTAACTACTACGGTTTTACTCTACCTTTTTAAAATGTAACTTACTTATAACTAATGTTTGCTTTTTTATCTAAAAAATCGAAAAAAAAAACTTAAGCTATTGTTTTTTTTTTTTGTTAGATGTAATGCAGAGGCTATATATACAGAGTCACATATCACGCAAAAATACACGTAAAATATAAACTGCCTCTTTAATCAGGTAATATTAAGTTTACATAGCACTGGTTGGACTAACTCTAACAATACAAAGTACGTTATTCCACTAGTTGTTGACGGAATTGTCACATTCCTATGTTAATATAAATAAAAATATATAGACACACATGTCCCCCAAACGGTAGGCAGAGACACAACCACGGCACCCACGACTAGCCGAAGACACTAAGTCCTTCAATATGTTCCTTCAGTAATGGGAAGCCTGTCTTCAACCGGGTACATATCCAAATCCGAGTTACGTTATTTTATTAGAAAATTTTAAAACACATTTTCCTTTTGGTCGACGCAGGGAGCGAACCCGGGACTTCACGAACTATAGTCCAATTACAGAAATCGCAAAGTCCAAAACGTACATCTTCATTTTTTGATTAAGATTTTACAAAATAAACAGCCTCTTTAAATGTATAAAAAATCTTTTCGAATGTTTAAAAAAAGTCTGACTCGCGCTTGGCCAATTTACTTATACTCTAATGATAATTACTCACTCAAAATTGAATTGGCAACTACTTAATAAAGGCAAAAGCAAAAAGTTTAAAACTATGAAGTTAAGTTTTTATTCTTGAAATGATTCGCTTGTTTCTAGCTATTTAGGGTACCGATACAGCATTTAATTACAATAACAATATTATCTATGTACCTATTTTTAGCGCCGTAAAAAGCGGACATTATAAATTTGATTTACTTGTGTAAGTCTATTTGTGGCACCATATCTCCTAAACGAATGTACCGGATTTGATGGTAATGGTTTTTATGTGCATTACGGACAGATTTGTTTCGGTGTTGTTGAATGTTTATATGAACAAACATTTTGCTAGTGTCTGTGTCCGCTCTGAGACGTCCCTCCCCGCACCCTGTTGCTCTGTTTCTTTTTTTCATTATCATCATCAGCCGGAGGACGTCCACTGCTGGACATAGGCCTCCCCCAAAGAACGCTACAAGTCACGGTCACCAGTCGCTTGTATCCAGCGACTCCCCGCGACTTTGACCAGGTCATCAGTCCACCGGATCATCTTTTTTTCACATAATGAGAATTACCACTGAACGTAAATGCAGAACGTAAATATAATCGCCTTTGTGGTCTAATTATAAATAATATTCTAATTAAAAAAAGTTACTCGGGATTGGAAATGTGCCCGGTTAGCGATAGGCTTGCCACCTATCACATTGTGGGACTTAGCGTCTTCGGCTAGTCGTGGGTGCCCTGGTTGTGCCTCTGCCTACCCCTTCGGGGATATGGGCGTGAAGATACTTTTACTTTTGTTTAGCCGTTTCTCCTCCTGACTTTAGGTTTGGTAGTTTACGGTAGACAAGGTTAAATTTATTTACATTTTAAAATTGTGAGTAATAATCAATCTTGTAATAAATATAATAAAATGAATATTAAGACATATGTAATTAAGTAATTAACTTTCATAAATATTAAAATATTTCCACACTACAAGGAAGTAGTTATTGTAGGAATGCTTAATAATTTTGTAATATCTTTTTAATACAAATATCCCGCAAAATACACATTTTTCTTTTCATGTAAAACAAATTAATTTCGCTTTTAAGGATTTTAATTGATCATTAATTTATTTATAAACATTATCAGTTGTTAATAATTAATAAACTACATATAGTTTTACCCCCCTGACGCAGAACGAGAAATGTACAGATAACGGATGGATTGATTTCGATGTATATTTCTTGTTTTGAAAACTGACGTAGTCGATGTCATTCTTGGCTTTATTTAAAATTTTTAATCTTGACATTATTTATTTTTGCATCTAGCCAGTTTAGAGTATAGTTTCAAAAACTTGAAAATAAAGTGGTAGTGACAAACTAATATGACATACACATAAACATATAGATATGACGAATCTTTAAGACAGCTTCGAAAAAAAGCGGAAAAGGGTAGTAACGGTTATGTTTATTTTGACGGAAATAATTTATTTACTTACTTAAAATGTACATAATTTTTATTATGGATAACCTAGCGACATATTTTGTAAGCTTGTTTTTTTGACTGGACTCCTTCCGTCTTTAATAAACATGTAGTAAATTACTCCAATGTTCATCATTATCATCATCATCATCCGGAGGACGTCCACTGTTGGACATAGGTTTCCCCCAAAGAGCGCGGCCACCAGCCGCTTGTAACTTAAGCCGTTAAGACGACTAGTGTGTATATTAGGTTAGATTGTATAATTAAGGTGAACAGTATTTTATATTTCATATTTAGGTTAAAAACACAGATATCTCTGACGGTGCAAGGCCACAGCTGAACCAGTTTGCGGTTAAGTATTTACCTTGAATTGCATTTTGTGTAATATAATGTAACAGTGGCCTTAACTGCAACACTGTGTTTTTTTGCAGTTTACTCCTTAAGAAATTTTATGAGGAATAAAATCAAGAGTAACACGAGGCGTTGAGACGTTACGTAGAAAGAGACAAACATATATATCTGTAGGATTGAACGTGTAAAAGAATGAGATTTAATACATTACACAGCGTATCACATTCTCGGGATCTCCTCCTGCGAGATACTTCGTAGTCTCCGTGCAGGACGAGTCGCTATCTATCAAAATACTGATTATTGGGATCGCACTTTTAATATCTGCGATGACATTAATTTAAGAAGAATTAACATAACTAAATCTGCTGTAGGAGACATGAGTGCTGCAAGATACATTTCGTAAGGAGTAAACTCCAATCGTGCGTCGTAGCTGATACACATACACTTTTTTAATATATATGTTAGGTTTACCAACGTTTGCATACAATTTAAAAACATTTTACAGGTTAAACACTTAACTTAAGAAATAATTGTATCGAACAATTAAAGCATCCTTATGCATTAAAAATCGATAGAATGTGTTAAAAATAATTATGAAAAATGCAAAGAAAACAAACTAAATGAGGATAGATACCTTTTATATAAGCAAAGTTGAAAAAGAAAAATATAAACTGTATAACAAGAAAAAAAGAAACTAGTCTATTCGAAGTCTTGAAAAAATTTTGCCAAACTTGTTAGGTAAGTCAGCGTAAATATCAAAGTAACTGCAATATTCATTGACTGTTTTGCAAATCCATCGAATGCGATCATTAAATAAAATTTTGATAATAGAGAGTTTGCACCTGCTACAGTGCGACAGTTCTACGTAATGGTGGACAAAAAGGAGTGATTTGACCATGAGGACAGGTTCGTGGCACTCGAAAACCAACTTTCCGCAACAATTTAGGGCAGTCAATTTCATATCACAGTAATTTCAAGAAAAACAAAAAATCAAGGAGTTTTCTACGACTTTCCAACGACTGAACAATAAGTTTTTGCAATTTAGACTTGTAAGATTTGTATTTTTTCGCCATGCCACTACTATACGCAATGTGCCGCATAAGTGTATGAGTCACATAATGGGGTCTTCACACAATACTGCAATATTCCAACAAACTTCGGACTAGGCTGCAGTATAATTGAATTTTTAATTTATTATTCCTAGAAACTTTAGCTGTCCAAACAATGAATTTCAACATCTTTGACGCCTTACGAATAATGTAATCTATATGGGGTACAAATGTGAGTTTTTGATCAAATACTACTCCAAGATCCTTGATTTCTCCTAGCCTGCGTATTTTGTTATGCCCAATATAGTACAGTGAAACCTGGTAAAGTGAGACATAAAGGGACCTGCAATGTCGTCTCACTTATAGAGGTATTCCACTAACCGAGTGTCTCAGATATACAGGTATAAATAAATATCTGTCTCATTTAGAGAGGGTTCCATTATTAGAGGTGAGAATACAGGTTATTTCAGTTATACAGGTGCGATCATTAAATAAAATAATGAACTACAAACTAAAAAACTATAACGTTTCTTTTCTTAAGCCCTTCCATCCAACCATTCCCGATACAAAAAATATGAATATCGAGCCTTCGCGCGAAATCTGGTGCCTTTTCTTTAATCATCGGTCCACTTACCGGAACATTTTTGTTACGAAGTTGCTTGACCCATATCCTGAACTTGAACAGTGTTTGCTACTGTTCAAGTTCAGGATATTCTCATAAACGTACACGTTTTAGTTTTCTTTGTCCTTCAGAACATTGTGATTCAATTTTATGTTTACTCTGAATTATTCTACAAAGAGCAGATTTTGGCACATTAAATTCGGCACAAACTTCTTCGCGTGTCTTCCCACTTTTATAAACGGATATTAACCTCAGTTTTTCATGTAATGATAACGATTGTAGCTTTCGTTTTGGCATTTTTCAAATAAACATCTGTATGATATTAAAGCGAAACTAAAACTGAAGGTAATTGAAGCTCAAAATTTGTACTTACGTACTTGGAATTACGTGTGGAATTTGTGGGTAGAATAAAAATGAGCAAACAAACAATGTTATCTCAGTTACAGAGGTTTACGCATACAAAATTTACTCGCTGTCTCAGTTATAGAGGTTACTATGATGATAAATCGAAAGAACGAATCCCAGATATAGAGGCTTACCTAGTCTCACTAACAGAGGTAATTCAGTGCCAAAGTGTTGGGACCTCAGCATGAGTTCCAGTTATGGAGATTTCTCACTTATCCAGGTCCCACTTAACCAAGTTTCACTGTAGTTATAATTAAGTGGATCTAACTTTCGAGTGAATTTTACGTGGAAGCATTGATCAAAATTTAGTAACATTCCATTACCTTCGCACCATTCGCCTAATTTTGTTAATTCAACCTGAAGTAAATTGGTGTCTTTCTCCGTTCTGATTTCCTTTATCAATTTTAAATCGTCTGCATACATAAATGGTTCAGCGGCCAAAAAACATGAACTAACATCATTTATAAAGTAATTGAATCATACAGGACACAAATGTGATCCTTGAAGTACACCGGAAGTTATGGAATGGTAGCTTGTAGCCATTGATTACAATTTTAAAAGTGCGATTAATTAGATGTGAGTTAGCCCACTTAATAAGCGATCCAGTTACGCCTTATCGAGATAATTTATTTATCAGTAAGTTATGAAGTACATGGTCAAAGGCTTTACTAAAATCGGTGTAAATTGCGTCAACTTCACTATTAGAGTCAACAATTTGAGATATAGTTTCAGTAAAGTTCACCAGAGCAACAGTAGTCGCGTTTTTTTACAAACCCAAATCGACTCTTACTCAGGTACTGATATAGGTGATGTTGGAAATGAGGACAAATCAGAGATTCTAAAATTTTTGCAAAAGTCGGTAAAATAGAAATTGGTCTATAATCGGTTACGTTATCATGTTTATCAGATTTAGGAATGGGTACAACTTTGGCTTTTTTTCACGCGCATGGAAAAACTCCAGTACTCAAGGATTTATTGTATATCTTATAAAGAGGTAACGCTTAGTGTTTCGCACATTCGTATACAAAAATTGGTGGTATCTCATCCTCACCTACTCCTTTGTAACGATCAACTGACTTCAACTTTGTTTTGACGGATTCTATACTAATTCCGGATATCGTTAACACCTCACCATAATTACTAACTGCCGACAAAGAATCACGAACTTTAAAATTAGTCTCTAACATTGGGTCTCTATATGTTGAGGAGAAGAATGCAGCAAACACATCACATATTTCTTTCCCATCAGTTGCATTTTTTGTTGTTTTAAACTACAAAACCGACGTTATTAACCGACTCAAAAAAAGGAGAAGGTTCTAAATTCGACTATATGTTATTTATTTATTAATTGTATGTCACGCGATTATTCGACCGATTTTGATGATTCTTTTGATTCTTTTCAAGAAAGATAAATCATGATTTCGAGAAGGTAACATATTAGTTTTATCAAGATCCAACTAGTGGTTTTTGTGTTATGTAACACCTGGTCATATGCTTGTGCTTATCATGATGAACTAGTGGTTTATTAGTTATACTTCATCATCATCATCATCATCATAAGCCGGAAGACGTCCACTGCTGGACATAGGCCTCCCCCAAAGAGCGCCACAAGTCACGATCACCAGCCGCTTGTATCCAGTGACTCCCCGCGACTTTGACCAGATCATCAGTCCACCGGGTGGGAGGTCGTCCAACACTACGTCCTCCGGTGCGGGGCCGCCAACTTATACTTAACAAGGCAATTATAGGCGACAATTTATGTGTTGTGTTACGAAAATTTATACATTACTAGAAACTGCTAGTACCTAATGTTATGTTGATCAAATTTGTGTAGGACACGTTGATTTTCTTTCGAAAAAAGATAGCCGGTGTGTTTATTTTTGTCCGTCAGTCCGTATGCCACATCTACTTTGTTACCAAACTTTGTAGTCCACACAGTAGAAAGTTGGTAATTATTCAGTGAAATGCTGTATTATTATATTCGAAAATAAAGAAAATAACAAAAGTGAGGGCGCTCCTTGCGCGACATGGAATTCAAAGTGAAAAATATTTAAACCTACACCTGCAGGATATCTACAGTTAGAACTTTAAAAAAACATTAGGTAAGGTTTTTAAAAAAAAATTTTTTCCAATATTTTTCATAAAGATAGACATTTCCATCACCTCTGTGGGCTAGATGTCTAGCGTCGGTTTTGACTTTTTTGAAACCAAGGTAGGGCATAAAAAAATTTAGAAAATGTATATTTTAATTTTCTAATAAAAGTAACGTTGCCCGAGATTTGATGTGCCCGGTTGGCGATAGGCTTGCCACCTATCACATAATGGGACTTAGGGTCTTCGGCTAGTCGTGGGTGCCCTGGTTGTGCCTCTGCCTACCTCTTGGTGGATATGGGCGTGAAGATACTTTTTTATACAATTACAATGTGATAAAATTTATTCTACTCTTAACTTTCTAATACAACAGATAGAGAAGAATCTAGAGAAACATATGCTGTAGATCTCAATTTTATTGAGATGGTTCTTACTGCACAAGGGATAGGTTATGACGGTGTTATGGAATTCTTAATTGTATAATTAGCTTACAACATTTTATTTATCCACATTAAATTTTCACTTAAATGCTATACATTAAATGTGTTTTAAAACGTTTTTGTTACCATACAAAGTAATTAATGTGTTTCTCATTATTTTGAGACATGTAGGAAAAATACTAGCAAGGAACAAATGTTTGCAGTAACATTTGGAGTTTGCATAATAAAGTGAATGACCGTCTGCCATAAAACTATTGTGTCATTTGCTTGTTTTGGAAGTTTCTTTTGAATTGCATGTGTCTACTAAATGTTGTAAAAGATTCATCGTCCTGATTATAAATATTATATACATAAAGAATATCTTCATAGCGATATCCTCGTAGAGGTCGGCAGAGACACTACCAGAGCACCCACGACAAGCCGGATACACTAAGTCCCACAATATGATAGGTGGCCTATCGCCAACCAGGCTTTCTTTCAATCCCACTCTTTCATGCATCTTCCTGTTATAAATGTGGAATTGATATTACAGTCTTATCCATTACAAATAACCATGTTAAAATTGTTGATTTTAATCATTTTTTAGTGTTTAACAATTACTCTACAGTCTGAATCGAAATATGTCATCGTGAAGATGGTCCCTACTTAAGTTGCAATACATCCTTTATCACAAGTGGTCTTGCTGGTAATGGCCGATTCAACCTATTTTAGCCTCTTGTGTCAGCAAGAAAGCAGATAGTCTGTTCCACACAGGAACCTAAAGCAACACAGTAAGAAAACTTCCAATTAGACGAGCGCTAGTTTTTTATCAAACTAGACTACCTATTTACCACCAGGAAATCAGTTTTTAACATACAATTACACAAAAAACAATTCTACATACTAGCTACAGACTGTTAAATTAGTTAATAGATGTACATAAATAAATGAATGGCGGTCGAGTGGGAGTAGGTATTATGTCATTTAGATTGCCTAGCGTCTAGACGTTCACTTATCTATACAATAACAAAATTAATTCAAACATTTAAACACAGTAAAACTGCAAATAATTTATACTCAAGAAAAGTGCAAAAAATTTCAACTCACTGAAACTGCAAATAATTTATACTCAGTAAAACTGCAATAAACCGACTCCGATTTGATCACTATTTTTTCGAACTACAAGTTCATGTTTCTGAGGTAGTTCTAAGGTTATAATTTATTTCAAGAGCTGACAAGACATTTTTCAATTATCCATACATATTTAATATTAAGCTGTATAAGAGTGAATTCTGTATTGTGAATGAAGATATTTGAAAAAAATTGATGTAGGTGTCTAAAATGGACATCTATGGATGTCTAAGATGGTCAGCAGAACACATTTCTTGCATTTTCAGAATTATTAAAAAAATTAAAATATATTTATTTCATTAAAAAACATTAACATAACTAGCATGGTATGGAGATCTTCTTTTATGCAATGTTTGACTATTTTTCTGTATCGCGACTCGATTATCGATAACCAATAATACAATCTAAAATAAAAAATAAAATCAATACCTGTCAAATAAAATTTGGCAGGTAGGTGCTTTATGTTCCGAGAAATGTTATATTGCGGGTTATATTAAAGGGTAACTTGGATTAACCACGCGGGCAACGCGACATCTAGTGGGCTATAATATTTATAATATTTTGTAGTACGAGTGTGTACCTACCTACTTTACAAATTGTCTCGCTTTTTTTTAAGTTCATTTTTTTTAAATTTAAAGTGACATAATAACTTAAGATCCGGAATCTTCAGAAATGTTTCAACGTACAGGTCATTTTACATATATTCACGCAATTCCCAGCTATTATAGACAAAGAGTATCGAGTGTCAAGTAGAAGAAGTTAGCCAGGTCACAGTCTTAATACTAAGAATTCTTAATGCTGCGACCAGGTCGGCTAGTATCCGACAAAATGGATACTGTAAACGACGGCGACGATGATCTGTGATATTGAAGTCTCGATCTTCAATTTTTTAACAAAAAGTCAACCCCGGCAGTAGAATTGTGCTCGGTTGACGATAAATTTACGGTTTTTAGTATCCGAGACTAGTCCTAGTCCTGCAGCTACTTCTGCCTACTTCATTTTTTTTTCTTTTTTTTCAGTAAAACTGTAACAAAACGTTTTCAATTTCATCACCACGTCGCGATTTGATAATTTTTTTTCGAAACGTAGTTCACGATTCTGAGGTGGTTCTACGGTTATTTTTTATATCACAGTAGTACACAATAAATTTTATTGTGTACTGACGGCTGATTATGTATCTCAAAATGGAAAAGCTGTCAAATGTCAAATCATCAAATAGCTGTCAAATGGCGTCATTTGTTTGTACTATTTTTACTGTATTTCTGTTAGTCACTGGAGATAGCAAATGTAAAACACGTCATTTGTCAACTATTTGATATAGTACACTTTTCCATTTTCAGTTGGCCACTGAGATACATATCCAGCCCCATGTAGGACGTGACTAAATTGAAGTCGTCAATCATGATAACACGATTTGGTTTATATAAAATGGGGTGTTATTTTTTAATGTCTAATATTACGTTGCTAACCTCGCGATTTTTGCAACTTCTCCGGACTAAATGCTGCGGTGCGTGCGCGACAAAATGGGTCTCAAAATTTTTACATATATATATATCCACATAAAATAATGTAATGAAAATGTTTTTATTTTTTTATTTTACTACGTTCATATAGAACAAACTTTGCCTGTACCAAATTCACATTATAAAATCATTAAACGACTGGGTACGCCTTGTTTAAATAATGTATCAAATAATATAAGTTTGTTTCTTGCCATAGTGAAATAAATGAATGAATGAAATATGAATAAGAACATATTCTTATTTCTGCTCGCAGTAAATTTTTAGGTCATTTTTACACGGACTAATCTTTTATTAGATGTACTGAACGCTGTCTAAGCATTTTAGCACCTTTTTGGAAGGACCCCATAAAAACGCGTTACAAGTAGGGATGAAACAATACGAGTAAATCATAGTAGGTACTCGATTCTTTTCTCCAATATCAAGTACATTTTAGTATCGATACTTTGAATTGGAGTATCGAGTAAAAGTACTTATATCAGTAAATTTTATGATTTATGAAAATTAAAATAATGGATGTTTCTCTCTTTCTTTAATTCTTTATTGTACACAAAAAGTCAAAAAAAAATACAAGTAAATATGTAAAATTATACAAAAGGCGAGCTTATCTCTAAAAGAGATTTCTTCCAGCAAACCCAAAACAGTAAGAATGCATAAAATAAATGTAGAACATACAGTGCACAATACCGCACCGTTACCAATTTTGGTGTCTCTAGACGGCGGGAATTTCTTACTACAGGAAATCCGTCTGCTTGTTTGCCTTTCAATATCATAAAAAATGCATTTTTTTGTTATGTTCACGACCTCATCAATTTACATTTTATTCACTATTAAGTATAATTCAAAAACCTCGGATTCATGCATGATACCCGTCTTCCTAAAAAAGAACCATCAAAATCGGTATTCTATTGACGGAGTGGTCTCCTAACAAACATACAAATAAAAAAACATAGAGTTGATTGAGAAAAAAGGGGGAGGTTGATTTTTTTGAAGTCGGCTACAAAATTAAGATCTCGTTGAACAAGCGTTAAACGAAACAGTGGTTAAAATTGATGTTCCTTTTGGCCTCTGACTTTAGGCGGCGTGAATTTCTTACCATCAGGAAATCCCTCTGCTTGTTTGCCTTCCAATGTCATTAAAAAAAATTATATTACTCATATGTACATATGTATGTAGGTACATATAACATACCTAATTTCAATGTATCATAATAGCCCCATTAGACATGACTCCAATACTTTGAGCATCGCATCCGTTATTAATGTTCTGACCTCGTCTCTATTGTTACGGCCGTGCTATGATCTATTATGACTGATGGTATATACACGACTTCAATTAAACTCCATCCATCGTTCATACTCGATAATCTGACAATACCATCCACAATTAGATTAAACTCAGACGTTATTTAACAATGTCGTTGCGGATATCAGCATTTATAAATCCATTAATATCCCGGGACAAATTACACAAATTGAATCTAATTCCAAAGTAAGCAACATAAATAATTTTACTAGCTAACCCGGCAGATGTTGTTTGGTTATTTTTTTAAAGTAATTTTAGAAAAACAATGAGGGCGAGTCAGCCTTATCACTTAGGGGTATGAAAAATAGATGTTAGCCGATTCTCGTACCAACTTAATAAGCTCACAAAATTTCATGAAAATTGGTCGAGCCGTTTCGGAGGAGTTCAATCACGCACACCGTGACATGAGAATTTTATATATAAGATTGTGTGTATTATACTAATACATAGAAATACTTAAAAATAGAATATTGTAAGCGAAGGAAAACTGTAAAAATCCACTACGATTTCATGTTTTTTACCGCCTCCAAAAGATTAGGTTATAATATCGACTGATTTTTTTATATGATTGTTACGCGACTACTCTGCATATAATATACCGATTTCTATGGTAATTTTTTTATAAAGTTAAGCCATGATACTGGGGTAGTCCAATATAACTTTTATCAAGATCCATTATTTTGAGTTATACGTATACCATTGACCAGCGGCTTCGCCTGTTTCCATTTTATTTGTTATTCGGAGGTATATGATGTAGGTATGAACTATATACTAGGCAATTATATCAAAAATCGTTTAGTAGTATGTACTGTCACGTGCAGTGAAAAGTATACACGGGCAGATTTTCAAATAAATGTTCACTTACAATATTTATTTGAAAATCTGAAACTTTTCATTGCACGTGACTGTACGTGAAATTGTAAAAAAAACATGTTTCCATTTTTACAAACTTTCGCATTTATTTATGTTTACTTTACTATAATGGTTACTTCATAGAAAAACCTACTTCCGCCCCTGTTAACCAGAGTTAAGTATTTGTTGTCTTTGGTATTACAGATAAAGATAAAGTATGCCTATGTTTGATTTTTGATGTTTAAGTACCTTCAAGACAAACTTGAAAATTTATAATATACTTCTAAATCTAGGCAGACGATACCAGTCAAAAAATCAGGCTTACTAGATTACCGCCAATAAGAAACCGTCATAACATTTTTGACAAATCATCAAAAGTTTGTCAGTATTCCATTTTTTCCATATCATTCAAAAAACATAATTATAAGACATAATAATTTCAACGAGGTTGAAACCCTATTCCAATTTTGTTACTAGACTGTGGTTAAGTTTCATAATAAAGATCAGAAGCCGCTTAAGAACTTGCAGAATAATTTGTTAAGTAGGTATGTCCTAACAAAACAAAAAAGGAATAAGTGAAATCGGACAAAGTATTAATGAGGTCTTTAAGGAATAAGCATATAAAGTAGCCTGCAACCTTTGACGGAACACGGAACGGGACGTATTCTGCTCTTATAGAGCAAAGAATCTGGTAAACATGCCCCTATAACACCTTAGAACCCCGATCACAGGAGAATGGCGCTCGCCACCTGTAGTGTCATTCGGTTAGTTCGCTGTCTTGTCAGAATATTAATACGTGAAGCAAAAACGGTGGATCCGCTTTTACAAATGCGCGTACAAGGGAAGTATCAAATTTGGCAAACTTATAGTTTATGTGTAGGATAAGTGCAGAACGCTAATATTTTTCAATAATAATGCTTATAAAGTGCATTAAATTAATAAATAAAAAATACACATACTACCATGCATTTGACACACACAAACAAATATATTCATAACCATAAAAGATTACAGTCGACGCGCAAATTATATTCATATAATGTTTGGGAACAGAGTAGTTGGTCATGATAAATAAAGATAGCGTACTATATGTATATCAAAAAGACAATTGACAATAGAACCTTCATAATTAAAATTTATTACGGTTTTGACCTATTTGGTGACCACTAGTCACATTAAATGAACATATGATAAGCAGTATAAAGGATTGCGCACACTTGGATGGTCGCAGCGTATTGGGTCTGGGTGCATCGCTTGTCAAAGTACACCCAACCACAAGTCCGCCCAGATGCGGCCCGTCAAAAGTTAAC
>NJDD01000172.1:163723-227218 GCA_002245505.1 Calephelis nemesis
CTATGTCATATCCCCCACGTAGTAGGCAGAGGCACAACTAGCCGTCCCACGACTAGTCGAAGACACTAAGTCCCACAATGTCATAGGTGGTAAGCCTATCGCCAACCAGGCACATATCCTATCCCGGGAAATGTTGATCTTTTTAGAAAATTGAAAAAATATATATTTTTTCAAAAATTATATATTTTTTCAATTTTTTGGTGACAAACCAGGGAATCTAACCCGGGACTGTAAGAAGTGAAGTTGACGCCGGATCGCTAGACCACAAAGGCGATAGAATCAAGTTTTTACCTTTATGTATATAAAAGTGAATCAAAATCGGTCTAGTGGTTTAGCCGTAAAAGCATAACAGATAGACAAACTTTCACATTTATAACATTGCAGTATAGATATAGTAGACACGTCCAAACTCCTATCTTTTTTCATTTTATCACTTTGTTCTTTTCCACGAATCTAGTAGCATTGAAAATAATTAAATTCCCACGTTGCCAATTAAAAAGTTGTTCCTGAAAACGAATTTCAAAATGTTAAAGTTATAAGTTTATAAATAACAGCTATTCGTAGAAATCTGCAAAATAATTAACATCAAATGCAACGGAATTTTGCCAAAACAATGAGTAAATACATCTGTAATATAAAAATGAATTGCTGAATGTGTTGCTAAGCGCATAACTTCCGAACGACCAAAACAATTTTTGCAAATTATTTAATTATTGTGTTAGTTTTTGCCTAGAAGGATCTTATGAAAAGAAAAACTTCCTTTGTCGAATTTATTATTAATAACATTCTACTATACCTCCGCCTTACTTATTCCTGTCGCCATAAAGTCAGTGATTGCCGTTGACGTATTCCAGTTCAGAGGGAAGGTAGTCGTTAAACTTACTTTTGTTCCAGGCATAACATTCCGGCCTCAAGTTGGCAAGGTAACATACCACCTTTGGTCGAGACAAGGTGGTATGTTGCGTGAATTTATTACCATCAGGAAACCCGGCTGCTTTTCAATATCATAAAAAACACACTTACTGTACATAATATACATAATATACAATTATAAAATATAACCGGGACTTATACAAATTTTATCATATTTAAAAAAAAACGTAACCCAAATTTGATCTCGGGTTTATATAGTTAGCTTTATGCATATCAAATTTCATCAAAATTGGTTTGGCGATTTAATCATAAAAGCGTGACAGAATGACTGATAAATAGATAGAAATAGACATTTAGGTATATGTTTAATATATGACAGATTTTTGCATTTATAATATTATATGGACTAGTGTGGATATGGAATTATCGATAGCTCAGTGTAATGATCTGAAACCAGCTTCGTGGAAAGCCTTGGTTAAGTTTAAGGTAGCGCAAACTCATCTAAAAGAAGCCTACTCATTCCCAATTTAAATATTACTAAATCATATTATTCTGGAAAAGCAGACTTTGGCAGAGAGTTCCAGTCTTTTGCAAAACAAACAAAAAAAATTATTTACACACCAAAATATGGTAGGACATGTCGATATACTTAAATTTTAATATTTTTGTAACATCTTGTTAACACACATATTCCGCCAATAAATAAATTTCATTTTAATTTCAATATCAACCAGGAAGGATCTTGAGTAGAGAAATTGAAACGGTGGCATAAAGTTAGGGAGACCAGTGCATCCTTCGAAGTGTAGCCAGTAAAAGGACTAATGCAACTCTACGAGAATACTAAGCGATATGGGGTGACATAGTTTTGGCTAATTAAAAAAAACACTGAACAATAACATTCCACCGACGCCAAGTTTATGTTTAATTAACGTTGTAATTGTTTTTAATTTATTGCAAGAAATAAGTGTTTTCGGTTTTTGCGTTGCTGTATGTATCAACTGCTGGTGAAGAAACATTGTAGGTAGTTGTGTTGCAAAATTCCAATAATGTAGTTTGACTATATAGAAAAGTATTGCATTTGTTCGTTCTGTATATTTCTGCATTAATTATTATGTCATTACGTCATTGATTTATTTCGGAGGGTAATTTGTGATAAATATATGAAAACCTCTGAAATATGTCCTACCAAACAATTAATTTTAGCTCAATAAAACTACAAAAGTGGACTCCAATCACCTATTCTATTTGATCATCATGTACGCGATTTGATCATTCTTTTTCCGAAATATAACTAACGATTCCGAGATGGTCCCACATGATTTTTTTCAACATCTTACTAGTGGTTTTTCAGTTATAATGTCACTGTCATATATATGTTGACTACTAACTCAAAAGCTACAGGTTGCGCATTCTCTTTTTTTTTTTGGAGTCAGCTAAAAAGATAAAGTGTATATACAAGCTGAAAAGTTATCGTTTCTGTAGTCTAGCGGTCCAGCGTTGGACTTGGCCCCTTGAGGTCCCGGGTTCGATACCCGAGTTGGGCAACAAAAAATATTAAAAAAGGAATTGGGCAAAAAATTAAAAATAGAAAATACGCATTTTCAATTTTTTAATTAAAAAAAATACTTTTGCTCGGAGTTGGTTGTATGCCCGGTTAGTGATAGACTTGCCATCTACCACATTGTGGGGGACTTAGTGTCTTCGGCTAGTCATGGGTGCCCTGCCCCTGCCTCCACTTTAAAGTGCTTTAAAGTGCTACTTTAAAATCACCAATTTAAATCATTTGAATAAAAAGCACCGTAATTAAAAAAATTACAAGTTACAACCGAATTATCTTGTTAAAAGACGTTCTACACGCGTTGTAATAAAGGTAATCATGGAAAATTTGTTTCCGTCTTCCGATTATTATTAAGCTTGGATTTAATCTTCCTGTCGCCCATTCCCCGTGGTGGTTCGGATCCCATGAGTAGAGTATACCACCTGTTTTCGGCCAGGCAGCTCGTAATAGTCGAGCACTTTAAATATGCCAACTAGACCACTCGTGGTAGAGTGTTGTGTAGTTGCTTGTCCGGGTAGGGATCCACAGCTTTACCTATTCCTGCCGACATAATGACTCTGTCATGTTCCTGTCCGGAGGTTTGGGTAGTCTAGGACAATAGGCCAGATTCCGGTCAAAGGACAACGACGCATTCAGAACATCTATGGTGTCTATAGGCCGCGGTTATTTCTTACCACCAGTAGAGCCGTGTGCTTGTTCGCTCACCTCCTACATAAAAAAAAAACTACGGTCTAGACGGATGCAAATCAATGTTTACAATCAGTGTTTACAAACCTCTAGAACCCCTATAATAGGGAAGCAGTTATAAATAATAATTTAGTCATCATACGCTTCCTTATAATTTGACCTTGACCGCCTCGTTGGTCGAATGGCTAGCATACACGCCTAACTACACCGATCAACCGCGAGGCTCGGGTTCGATTCCCGACGGGGCAGGCATTTGTGTGATGAACATTTAGATGTCTGTATTTCTAGTTGTTTATTAAAATTGTTCTGGTATATATTAAAGTATTTCTATGTATTAGAATCGTTGACTAACACCCATAACACAAGGATATAATTTGCTTACTTTGGGGTTAGATTCAATTTGTGTAACTTGGTCAGGGATATTTATTTATTTATTTACTTATTATTTATAACAGGCATAATGAAATAGCCAAAAGTAATTAGTGACCTAGAATTAGTTACACGCCTGTCTGCGACATCATTTCGTGGGCAATTATTTATTGTTTACGAGTTGACGGTCAACTACGTATCAACTTTTAGAAGCCACAAATTAATGGTCTAACTTTACTGCTAAGTTTTGTTACTATAGTGTTAGCTCTAAATGAATAAGTTTTATCATAACGTAAAGTTTTTAGGTATGTTATAAGACCGCCTTTGTGGACCTTTGCTTAAATATTATATTTGTATCTATACAGTAATTTTGGTTCATAACAGTTTAGCAATTTGAACGTGTAGGCATATACAACATTAGGTTCCTGCCTCTATAATGACTCTGTCATTTTCAGGTACAGAGGGTAGGGTAGCCGATAGGAGGTAGCATACGGGTTATGCTTGTTTGCTGACCTATTACATAGAAAAATAATACCTATTTATTGAGATATGACCATTTTGTTTGTCGAAGTGTTAGTTTACACGCCTAACACCATCGACAAACCGCGAAGCCCGGGTTTGATTTTCGACGGGGACAGACATTTGTGAGATTAACATCTAAATATCTGCGTTTCTGAGGCTGGTCGGGCTTATTAAACTTTAGGGTCAGGCTAAATTTGTGTAATTGTCCGGGGATGCCTAAATATCTATTTAATTAAACCTTCAGTTTTTTCCATGTTGGTCACGCTTTCCCTAATAGAATATATGGCAACTGCCTTGTTGTCAAACAGATGTTAAGAGTCGATCGGACATCGCGTCGGTTCGAATTCGATTTGTTTACTCTATAGTGAATAGTCTATGATACTGTAGTCTAGAACCGCGATTCAGGCATTTTGGGAATTGCAATCGAGTATGTAAAATGTAATTTTAGATAAGTACTTACTCTTCAACACAATACTAGCTAATTATTAACATTTAGTTAATAGTAAACAATAAATTAATTAACGGATTTATTCAATTTAGTTAATATTGATAGTGTTCTAAAGTACCTAAAATGACATACACAAATCCAATTTCCAATTCGCTTGATATCGAGATTCAAGACTTACCCTACTGATACAAATTTAAACAAAGCGGCACGCATTTATTTCCGCGAGAAAAAAATCGCGCGGTGACAATTCGCAGTGCGGACTCAGCCTTATTGTGTCTGTTGAAAAAACCGAAAGCAACACGAAGCGATGACATGACTGTATTGTTCGTGTATCATCATAGTCATTAAATCTATTCAGCGGAATATGCCGCACCTCCTGTCAACTTTAATCAACAATAATTTCCTCGCTTTATTAAGTCATTGAACCTTAAATTCAGATAGGACACTTTCCTATGACGAATACTAATACAACACAATATCTATAACCTGCATTGGTTCAGCCAGGGGCAGTATAGGTATGTTCAGCCAACTGACCTTCCAAGAAGTTTATAAATACGTTCAGGTTGACGTTCCCTGATAGGACGTCGATTGTTGCATTTGTCTTGTTGCGCATATTTGTCATGGGTGTGAAATTTGTCTATTTGATTACATTTAGTGCTATCAAAAAGATTGATCAAAAATCATCTTAGATGTCTATAACCTCATGTATGTATTTTTTTATGGTATTAATAAGTACATAAGCTGACGGATTTCCTGATGGTCAGAAATTCTCGCCCCCTAGAGACACCAAATGTAGTTATGCGTTGCCATCCTGTGGCCAGGATGTTAGGCATCCAGCTAAATAAGTTTTCCGGCTACTTTATCCTCCCAACTGGAACACGTCACTGGCAAGCACTGACGTTATGGCTTCAGGAATAGGTAAGTCAATGGTACCAATCCGGATGAGTCGGTGGCGGAACTCTACTACCTCGTCAGATGTCACTAGAGACGGTAAGCCTACGCTCGCCTTTTACGAGCTGCCTGGTAGAAAGGATGGCCTATTCTGCAAAGGAGCCCGATCCAACACGGGGGAAATATACGTCTTTATTAATAGGAAATACGTCTTTTTGATTGTGATCCTATTACATTCAAGCATCACAAAAGGCACACACAGCAATAATAAAACATTTTAAAATGCATATACAAGAAAAACAATACAAGCAAAATGAGTAACAATAAATTTATCTTGGCGTTCAGGTAAATACTTTAGATATTTTTGTCTAAAAGGTCTAGGTCATTGTAGATTTAAATAGCTCGTTACGACGCTGGTAAACTCGTCTCTTTCATCGGACCTTTCCCACGACGGGTTAGAATTAGGGTCACTCAGCTTCTAATTTAAAAGCTATTTTTCAGTTTCCCGGCGAAATACTGTTTCAAAGAACAAAAAATACACAGTAACACTGATTAGGCTAATATAGCTAATCATATTCGTATTAGGTATATAATCAGCATATAATCAACAATGACAATTGCTAGAGCGTATCTTGTGAAGACCTAAGGCGTATGTCACACTGCCGCGGAATCGTGTGCGAAGCACATAATGCTGTAGTAGACTGAAACGCCTCGTCACCGCACGGAGATGCGGTGGCAGTGTACTAATGGCGTGGTGTTTTTGTACAAAAGAGATTTTAAAGTACCAACACGGAGAAAATGTATATACTCGTATTTTGACAATGTTCTAACAGCTAAAAACCTATCTTTTAAGACATTTGACATTGTTACGAATTTATTATTTAATCGCATGTAAATTTAGGAGTTCTAGAATTTATTTTTATTTTTTAACATATTTTGATAAATTTAATATATACGAGCAGTATATTTATTATCATATGTCCATTCTTATACATAGTCAGTCATTGAAATCTGATATTTTTTATTAACATAATTTTTTATTTATACTATTTACCGACATATTTAATTTTATAGTTTCATTTATCGTCATCATTAGGTACTTATTTATTACCATTGCCATACTTACTACACACTTATCATATTGCCAGATATTTTATATTTCTTATTTTATTAAATTGTATCCCCTGTTTTTAGGGAAAAATGATAACCAGATCTACCTCATCTATTACTATTTTTTTAACTACCTGCTTGTTTTGTTTATTTTATTGTCATACATTAGGTCGAAAACGTAGTGATTATTTACTCTTTGTAGGTCGCTGTTGAGACAGGGTTTGTTTATGTATTTGGTATATGTTTTTTGCAATGTTTCATAATAAGTATTTTAAAGACTAAAATAATAAAAAAAAGGCTGCACGTGCTTGTCAAAAATTATTATAATATATTTTAATTGTTGACGTATTATACATAAAGTGTAACGAATGTTGTACTTACGAATTAAAGACGACGAATTGAATTGAATTGAAAATCCAGATCACTGCATACCGGAGCAGAGTCCGGTGCAGTGTCCTATCAAACTGCCAATGGGTCTGGGAAGTTCCCGAATGCTGACCACAGACTACGAAACCTATTACTTTCTTCTGACTACATGGCTTCAGTTGCAAATGCCAGTGGAGGTCAAAACATAGCGTGAGATTTGGGGAATATAAAGGGAAGATATGTCTAACAGTGGATTGTTAAGGGTTGCAAAACTTAAAAAAACTGACTCCGAATTTATTGGTACTAGTAAATCACCTAAGCACACGAACATATGATTTTTAGTTCATCAAAAACCACTTGTTTGATCTTCATCAAATTTACATGAGACCACCTCTGAATCATGGCTTTTCGAATAAAGAACTATATACCTATACATCCTATAGTAATCGCATAACAAATATAATGAAAACCAGAAACGTACCGACGATTTGATATTCTTTATTTTTGAAATCCTAATACCCTTCCTAGTAATTCTAATCCTAATATCCTAATCCTAATAATGTTATATTAGCGAAAGTTTGTATGTTTGTTACCTCTTCACGCAAAAACTGCTAAACCAATTTTCATTCAATTTGTCACACATAGAGAGGGTAACTTGGACTAACACATAGGATAGTTGTGTTCCCGAATAAATGTTTCTGTGGGACCATTAACCACGCGGGCAACGCCGTGGGCAACAGCTAGTCGGTTATAAAGTAATGTGTTGTCAAAAGTGTTAACCGCAAAGTACACAGACTGTCGGGGACGACGTGATAATAAGATGTGTATCGCTCGCCAGACTCTGTAATGACTTGCAATCAGAATTTTTGATAACTGTAGCTGATATAATTTATGTCCAAACTGTACTGAACGAGATCTCGCTCAAATATTTATCACAAAATCGTTGAAGAGTTTGTTCGTCTGGAACATAAAAAATTAACATTTGGAAATCACTTCTGAGTTCTTGTTGTCTGGTTTTGGCACTAACTTACTAAGTTATAAACCCGACTCAGACCGCACAAAATGTGTATTTTTTTTTTCAAAGTAGACTTTCTACATTTATACCTACCTAATAGCGCTTATCCCAACGTTACTGTATGGAAGCGAGAGTTGGGTATGTCAGAAAGATCATGAAAGTAGGATAAATGCGGTCGAAATGAGAGCACTACGGAAAATCTGTGATGTAACGCTCGCTGACCGCATTCGTAACAGTAAGATCCGAGAAAGAGTGGGATTGAAAGGAAGTGTTGGTGTTAAAATGCGAAAGAGCATGTTCCGCTGTCATGTAGAAAGAATGACAGATGAAAGATTGACAAAGCAGATATACAATGCGAATGAAAAAAAAAATATGGATGGATGTAGGTACCCGGGGAGACCAAGGCTGACATTTCACGACCAGATCACTCGGATATTATCCGAGAGTGGTGTCAAGAATCTCCGAAACCGGCGTGTTTGTATGAAAAGGGTAATGAATGTGAAGGAAGCAAGACAGTTTGTCAGGATCGTGAGGTCTGGCATTCGATACCCTCTGCCTACCCCGTAAGGGACTTGGCGTGAAGATATGTATGTATGTGTGTATACCTACCTAATATTACTATTGATAAAGTCTGAGTCTGTAAAAATAGCCTATGCTTGAAGTTTAGACTTCAAACATAGCCTATTTCTTTAAATCAACCCGCCAAAGACTATACAAAATAGGAAAAAAATGTGTGAGACGTAGCTATAACATAAACTAAATAATCTTAACTATTCCATTAAAAAATAACCATCACAATCGTTTTCTTGTTGTCGAGTAATCGCCTAACAAACGTACAAAACAAACATACAGTCGGATTGAGAACCTACTCCTTTTTTAGAGTCGGTAAAAGAACAAAGTGAAGAAACATTTTAGAACAATAATACCTACTCTTGACAGTGGGACTTTAATCACTATTTTTCATAGACTATACTTTATATAGAAATGTCACTTACAAACCAATTTAATAATACTGTAACATTTTTAATGTGGTTTCTTGTCTCTTTCTATTACTTGTGTAAGCAATTAAATTACTTGTATTAGGGGTGTATTATTACCCACCTATTACTGGGTACCTACCTATTAGTAGCTACATAGAATGTAATTGTGTTATGGCTGTTAACAATTCTAATACATAAAAAACAAATAAATAAAAAAAAAACGAAATAAAATTATTAAATACCAGGAAATTAAAATATCTGACGTTCATCATACGAATGCAGTAGAGGGTGTGCACGCCATCCAGGCGGCAAAAAATTACTTATTCAAATATAATAATAATTATATGTATGAAACAAAATTATAATAAAATATAATCATTTCAATGTACATAGTGAAATTATCTCATAAAATATGTCTGACCTCTTTTACAACTTCATTTTTTGGCTACAGAGTTAGCTTTTGCCATTAGTCTAAATTTGCATCAAGTTACCCTTTTTAACAAAATTGTGTTTAAATTATTAAAAATAATCATAATTTTTCAAAGAAAGTCATGTCAGGGTCTTGAGTAAAGCATTGGCCTCATTACTTAATCCCATTTAATGAGTTTTCGCAGCAACGTGGAAATACATGTTAAACTAATATACATGTTAATAAAAAAAACTAATTTCTTCATGATTATTTCATTTGTGCAAATTTACTATACAAAATTGTGCAAAATGCCTTCACAATTAAGTTATTTCATTCAATATAAAAACGAAATTCAATAATTACCAAAAAACTACTTCTTCTACAATCTTCTATAATCTTCAATACTTCTACAATCTTTTCTCTCAATGGCGCCAAAACCAATTAAGTGTATATCTTTCAAAGGATCGAGTTTGAACAGATGTTGCATAAGCCTTTACTTTGCTAATTCTGCATATGTTCTACATCTATTACGATGGATTTCCGCAAAGTAACGCCTGATTCAATAAAACTAGCTTAAGAAACCCTTAACGTTATTTTAAAGACTCGTCTGTAGATACCTCGTAAATGTAACATTTATGATTTTTTTAAAAGAATAACAATAATTAGTTTTACGGAACGCGTTAGTTTGTAACATATTTTTATGGTAAATCTAAATAAAATTGTTTAATTTGCAATTTTCCGCCAAAAAATGTGTATACGTATTATGGCGTAACAAAACAGACAAAATAGTGCGCTAAGAATGAATTGGACTTACCGGAAGCTAAAACTCCCAAATATATCCAATTTATTATAATGTTAAGTGCTTTAGACAACTCATATGCTGGGGCGCCGATGTAAGAAACAACTGGACGTATCGGACAACCATCTTTATGGATCTTTCGCAAGCCATACAGTAGTGGTGGGCGAGGATTCATTTCAGTTTGTTGTTGTTGAGAAGAAGTCGTAGGGAAGAGAAACTTCGAATTTTTTAAAACAGTTCGAATGTCAACGGAGAACTTTCTAGTTGACTTTTAGTCTCGTTACAAAGAACACATATCGGCTGTCAAACACATTCGTCCAGATAATTCGCATTTTGCAAAACATCTTATAGACACTGGACATACGTTGGCAGCAGATCATACTTTCGAATTAGTCAATACTTGCAATAAAGGATTAAAATTAAATGTACTAGAACAATTAGAAATTATTAAATGTAATAACGAAGACTCAATTACACTGTTAAACGAACAAACAAATTTGACAAATTCACCCTTGCTACACATGTTTAACAACAACGGTGCTACCCCCACCACGCGTACTCACTAAAGCACACCCGCACGCGCACTCGCGAAACCCTATAAGTAGAGCGAGTCGCATGCGCGCGCGCTAGTATCTGCTCGACCTTCGTGGAGTGCAGTCGATTTCGCCTGATGATGCCTAGGTTACGAAGCGAAACGTACGTTGAGTTTTTAGTAGTATGTGTATTGTTGGTGCTAATTAAACAGTTTAGTGGTGTGTATTGTGTGGAGCTGGATATATTTGGGAGTTTTAGCTTCTGGTAAGTCCAATTTATTCTTAGCGCACTATTTTGTCTGTTTTGTTACGCCATAATACGTATACACATTTTTTGGCGGAAAATTGCAAATTAAATAATTTTATTTAGATTTAAGAATGGATTTCCGCAAAGTAACGCCTTCTTTTTATCAATATTTTTATGGTATTATGTTTTGTTATCTTTGCAGTTTATCTCAAGCACATCAAAAAGAGAGGTGTTGTAAGTTAAATGTATGTGAGTGTATGTGTCTGTGTGTGGTATTATAAGTTTTGAACTGATAGACTGACGACGCAAAAAGAGGAATTTTTAACCCTCGACGAAAAACGAGGGCTGTTATAAGTTTGACATATTTTCTCGTTGTGTGTGTGAGAAAGAGAGTTATGTGTTTATGTACTTCTGTGGCATCATAACTTTTGAACGAATGGACCGATTTCGAAGCGATGACTTTTGTTTCAAAACTGATGCTATCGAGATGATTCTTGGCTACATTACTTATAGGTTACCGCAGAGAAAAATGGTCTTGGCACACAGACGGACGTTCAAAAAGTGTTCCTGTAAGTGTTCTTTTTTATTTCAAGGTACGGAACCCTAAAAATCGCATTGCCAAATCTATTTTTCAAAAGTAATGATACCGCAAACAGATACAGACACAAACACACACACACAGTCACGTCATACTTATAACATCTCTTTTTTTCTGTCGAGTGTAAACAATAAAATTCAGCATGTTTAAAATCTAGTTATCCGTCTCTATATAATGAATCCCCGTTAGCTTTGAATTTAGAGGTAGCTTACTTTAAATATGAATTGTAAACCATGTACTCTGTGTTGCAGACATTGACGCGGCGTCGCGGACGTCTAGCCGTCGGGTGTAACAATGGATACCGGCACATAATATACCCACATATTAGTTAAAGACAACGCAAGTTCAAGGTTAAAAATACTGGTTATGCAATTGTTTTGTAAACTTTACCCGCCTCACTACAAAATAATAAAGCGCAGTAAAACTGCAAAAACCGACTCTGACTATTTCATTTTGATTTGATATTTAATTTTTAGCAAATGGTTCCGAAATGGTCCAACATAAATTATGTCAACATCCTAGTAGCAGTTTTTGGGTAACACTTAACTTAGTTGGTCCGGGCTCTTTAGCAGAATAGACTATCTACCTTCCTGCCAGGCAGCTCGTAAAAGGCAAGCAAAGGCGAGGTTTACCGGCTACCTTACCCTCCGAACCAGAACGTCATGACGTTATGGCGGCAGTAATAGGTAAGGCGATGTTACCAATCCGGATGAGTCGCTGCGAAACTCTACCACCTAGTCAGATGTCACGGTTATTAAACTTATTTAAAACATGGAAGGCAGATGGTCTATGGTACACAAGTCCCTAGAATTTTAAGTGTATATTAGTGTATCTGCTTCTGTATTCTCTAAAATTAAAACAAGACAGTGACGATCACTGTCGCTACGACAATAGGACTAGACGGCAAGAATGACGACTTGTCGCATAACCACGCACCGTCATGATAACGATGTCTTCAGATTTGTGTAGAAGTGTAGCTGTTCGCGCATATTCTTAATCTAACGTTTATCTTTACTAGTGGTCACCCGTTGGTCGAAATTCGACCATAATATACCACGACCATATAATATTTTATATCTTGTTGATAAGAACGATTCTTCATTTCTCAAGACCAACTACTTTGTTTCCAAACTTTTTAGTGCGCCATCTGTAATCTTTTATCTTTATCATCAATATATTTGTTTGTGTGTGTCAAATGCATGGTAGTGTAAGTAATGTTTTATTTATTGATTTAATGTACTTTTTAATGTGCTCAGTATTATTATTGAAAAATATTAGCGTTTTGCACTTCTCCTACACTTAAACTAGAAGTGTGTCTTAAATTTAATGCTCCTGCGTCAGCGCAATTTTCGTAGAAAGGGGTCCAAAGTTTTGACATCAATATATAGATTTGTTAATAATAGGAAGATGGAAACAAAGTTTCCTCCAAGGTTATATTTATTGGAGAGCGTGTTTACAACCGTCTACAATGTCTATAACACGGAATTTTTTAATGAATAACCTTATAGTTATCACTTTTTCTTGTCTGCCCTTCTTGCAGCCTTGCTCAAATACCAGTTTTTTTTAATTATGTTAATGATAAGGAATTTACTATTTTAACCGTCCTTAAAGAAAGGCGGAGTTTATATGTTTGACTACTATATTTTTTACGCATGTCAGTGATTTTTTCTGTTAGCTGTAAACCGATTTTAGTTTTTTTTTAATTTTTTAGTGTGTTCCAAGGTTATCTTATTGTCACCAAATTTTGATCTAATAATAGAATTCGAGTGGATGGAGTTGAAACTAAACTATTTGTGTTGAGGTAATTTAAACTTTAGACGAAAAAAAAAACTATTTTTATAAAATGGCTTTAGACTAACAAGCATACGACTGTCTTAATGGTAAAATATAACCGTCGCCTATACACATCACATGTGTTGTAGCCGAGATGTTAAGCCAGGCACGTCTACAGTAGAGTAAAGTACTACAATAATTATGACACTGGTGTTAATATTGTTGTTCAATCACTAAACTAATTTTAAATTATTGCTGTATTCTTTTAACAATAGTAGTAGAAAGAGGCAAAACACATTTAGTGCTGTCAGATTAGTCTGTACACGACATTTCTAGAGACATTTAATGTATCACCCGGAAAATGTTAACATGTCCGGATTAATCCGACATGTCTAAAAAGTGCCATTTCTTTGGGTTTATTTCATTTGAAAAAGATAGCATGTATCTGAAATAAGTTTAGTTTGTATACAGCAGAACCACTAGCACTATCATTATGACGGTAGGAATTGGTGAGACAGTGAATCCCAAATGAGGCACAGCTGGTTACCACTCTACCACCAAAGATCTTGTTAGTAACGAGCTCGACTTTTACAAGCAGACTGGCAGGGAAGCAGATGGTCTACTCAACACAGAGGATCTGAACCAGCACGGTTAACGACTTTGAGTAATCTATAGTTTTGTCACATAAATTGAAAAAGTTTGAAAAAAAAAATGTATTTTTATGTTAATACAAGTTTTAAATATTATTTTAAACTAGCTGACCCAGCAGACATTATTCTGCGATTTTTTATTGCATTTTAGTAAAAAAATTGGGGCAAGTCACCCTAATCAATCAGGGGCATGAAAAATAACCCTGTTTCTCAGACCTCAGACCTACTGAATATGTATATAAAATTTGGTGAAAATCGGTAAAGCCGTTTCGGAG
Organism: Calephelis nemesis; assembly: GCA_002245505.1. Lineage (NCBI taxonomy): Eukaryota > Metazoa > Arthropoda > Insecta > Lepidoptera > Riodinidae > Calephelis > Calephelis nemesis. The sequence continues at coordinate 177,827 of NJDD01000172.1, forward strand.
GAGTACGGTAACTAAAATTCTGCGACGAGAATCCTACTGTCCTACTAATATTATAACTAGTTTGTATGTTTGTTTGTTTGTTACTCCTTCACGCAAAAATTGCTAAAGCGATTTTCATGAATTTTGGCTAACATTGGTAACTTAGATTAACACATAGGATAATTTTTATTTCGAAAAAAAAAATCCTGTGGGACTATGAAGCTTATTCTATATATGAAACTAGCTGACCCAGCAGACGTTGTTCTGCTACATTTTGTAAAAAAAATTGGGGTGAGTTACCCTTATCACATAGGGGTATGAAAAATACGAAGTAGCTAATTCTGAGACCTACTGAATATGCATATAAAAATTGGTGAAAACCAGTAAAGCCGTTTTGGAGGAGAACGGTAACTCACGTTGTGACACAATTTTATATAAAAGATCACCAAATTGACTTTTGGTGGGCTGGCACACTGTTGCATATCAACATCCGATTATAATATTAATACGTTATTACTTTTAGACCCCTTCATTCACTCTAGGGTATATCAGACCCCTTTAAATACAATTGCCCGGTTGAATTATCAATTTAGGACCATAGCCGGCGCGTGTCTAGCCGTCGCGTCGGCCAACACAATAGCTAACATAATGGCTACATACCTAATATACCTATCAGTTAGTCAACGTCAGTTCAAGGCTGGTGAATACCCGTATTACGTAATACAATTAAGCTTTTAAATCTTCTATATTTTGTTATTAAACCGCCTCGTTGGTTAAGAGGTTAGCGTACACGTCTCACTGACGCCACGAAGCTCAGGATCGATTTCCGTCAGTGACGTTTGTGTAAATACTAGCTGTTGCCCGCAGCGTTGCCCATTTGGTCTGACAGGAACATTGTATCGAGATAAAAACTATCCTATGTGTTAATCCAAGCAACCCTTTACGTGAAAGAGATAAACTTTCGTAAAACAAACAAACGTTCAACAGAACAGCTGGACTGACCTGACTAATTTTGGTTTTCAATTATTTGCGGAAGTCCAGGAAAGGTTTAAATGATAAGAAAAATGGAAAAACTGCGAGGGTTCTAGAAAAAACAACAGTTTAAGTTTTCCCATATAAACAGACAGAGTGGAACATGGAAAAATTTACTGTATATTAAGTGATTCAAGTGAAAGTTAACCTAATATAAAAACCCAAAGTCATTAGAGTCATGGTTTTTTATGTTTATCTATTTATTCAGATGTAGTGAACATTATCTAAAAAATTTACCACCTACTATGGTAGAACCTCGTGGGAACATATTTAAACCGTGTTGGTCCAGGCTTCTTTGCAGACAAGACTATCTGTCTTCCTTCCAGGAAAGGTAGATAGTTTGCCTTTCCTCGTAAAAGGCAAGCATAGGCTTACCGTCGCTAAGAACATGACATCCTACTGGGTGGCAGAGTTTCACATAAACTCGCCCGGATTGGTACCACCGCCTTATCCGTCCGCGCGGATGTCGGTCTTCGCGTGATAAAACTGAAAAATCAAGATTTTTTTCTACGTATTTTTTCAGTATAAAAAGTATCCCATTTTATGCCCAGGATAATAAGGTACAACTTTTAACCAAGTTTCATCGAAATCGAACCGTTAGTTTTCACGTGATGCTTGAACATACAAACAGCCAGACAGAATGACACACATTTTTTTAATTACATATTTGGCTTTGGTATCGATTTAGTAACACCCCCTGCTATTTATTTTTTAATAGTTTCAATGTACAAAATTGACCCTTCTATAGATTTATTATATGTATAGATTGGGTGGCTTGACTTTGGTCAAGCAAGGGGAAACCCTTGCTTGACCAAAGGGAATTTCTTACCATCAGGAAATCCGTCTGCTTGTTTGCCTTCCGATGTTATAAAAAACGACATTCACGCCGCCTAGAAACACCAACGGTGGTAACGATCCGTTGCTAACCTGAGACCTGGATGTTAGGCCTCGAGCAAAAGTAAGTTTACCGGCTACCTTATATACGGCAAGCACTGACAGTATGGCGACAGGAATAGGTATGGCGGAGGTACCAATTCGGGCGAGTAGCTGCGAAACTCTATCACTTAGTCAGATGTCCCAGTATTACGGATTTTAATATATTTAAATTATGTTAAAATAGAAGTCGGTTTTTAGCACTTTTGCACCGCTTAAATTTACAAAATTTCGCTTGTGCGGTTTGAGAATTGCCCACATACATGTAAGTCGTATGTTTTCTTTATCTTGTATATTATAAGTAGTTTATACAGCTTCGATTTCCAGTGATAATCCCATTGTTAACACAGCATAGTCACGCTGGTAGAGACTTAACCAGACGCTACCGAAATTCGGGTTAGACGGTTTTTTGCGCGGCGCGGGCGCCGGTTGTAGTCCGAGCGATGAGGTCGATGAGCCCTGATCCCCGCGCCCCTTACCCCCAACCAGTTCCACCATAAGGTGCAGTTAGGGTTGCCATCTCGTACAACAAGCTTGAACTTTTTGTTAACTGTGTGGACTAAATCCGTCTTATTAACAAACGCGGGATAAATTAATCCAAGGTTCAGCCTCATATTATAGTCTCTATTACAATATGATACAGACTATAATATCAATTTCATTTTACTCCGATCTTAGTCCATGTTTAGATATTAATAAGACTCAATGTGTTTAGAAATAGCAGAGGTTTACTAGTTAGTAGAATTTCACAACATCTTTCATGAATCGGTACCACTTCTTCTACCTGCTTTGCTTTGAATTCCAGTTTAGAAAGACTCTATTCAACTTTCTGATTTCGGATGTGCAAAATTATTACCTACAGCTTCAAAATTTCAGCGCAAAATTTTATTAAAATCCGTTTAGTAGTTTTATAACCAAAAATCTGCTTTCAAATAAATGTTGTATTCAGCAAAAGTTCTGCTTTAAAAATCATAATATAAAATTTAATAATTTGTCCAATTTAATTTAATAATAATTTTTTATTTAATGAATAAGAAGTTATTATTAAATTTAAATTAATCATTAACTAAAAACTTTTAAACCCAACGAGTATTTCTGTAGTATTGCTGCTGTCTGATATAAATTTGTTAGACACTAAGAAGAAATCGAAAGGCTAACATTTTTAAGAATGTAAAATAATATACCGTATTCTGAAAAGACATTTAATAACTTAAAAAATCTCTGATGCGACTTCCTCACAATCAAATCCTAAAATCAGGTTGTTTCTCTAATATTCTTATTATTCTCTAATATTATTTACTATCTTTATAAAAATTTAAATAATAAACGGTTTTAATTATTTTAATACAACATGTTAAACCTCTATGGTCTTGTGATTTTGTTGTTTGGAGTTTGATTTCCGTGTTGCGCAACACAAAATATTATTTTTCAATTTTCCAACACAAACAACGTTTCGCAGTACTAGATAAGACGTGCCCAGTCAACGATATATCTGCTACCTATTATATTGTGGGACTAAATAGTAGGTACCTTTGCCTCAAAATGGGGCTCCCGCCGGGTGGTAGAAACTATGCCTACATCTTCGGAGATACGGGCGTGAACATAATTTTTGTAGCTATAAATACCAATTTTTCTCGAGGCCTAACATCCCGGCCTAAGGCTGGCAACGCCACATTACCATCTTTGGTATCTCTAGGCGGCGTGAATTTTGTACCATCAGGAAATCCGTCTGCTTGTTGGCCTTCCAATAACATAAAAAAAATGACTAAGAAATATTTTAATAAAAAAAGAATCCCTTCATGAGGTCCCGGGTTCGATTCCCAGGTCGGGCAACAGGAAGAAAATGTGTTTTTTTCCAAATTTCTAAAACCAAAAAAATGTTGCTCGGGATTGGATGTGTGCCCGGTTGGCGATAGGCTTGCCACCTATCACATTGTGGGACTAAGGGTCTTCGGCGAGTCGTGGGTGCCCAGGTTGTGCCTCGTCCTATCTCTTAAAGGAAGTGGGCGTGACGATACTTACTTGCTTACTTAAGTATTTATTTGAAGGATTTATTCCACTTATACACTATATATATTATATTTATTTATACACTTAAAAACTTTTATTCTTCAAAACATTTATTCCCGAAATAAAAATAGTTTTCTATTAAGCAACCTCTCTTTTTGAGTGTTTTTTATGTCAAGTAACCAGGAACACATCAACAGCGACATCAACCTTTAACGTTAGTGTAAAGGGGCAGGAATAGATAAGCGGTGGTACCAAACAAAACGATTCGTTGCGAAAATCTACTACCCAGTCTGATGTCACGGTGTTAGTGACGGTAAGCCTATGCTCGCCTTTTACGAGCTGCCTGGCGTAACGAGAGATGGTCTTCCAAAGGAGCTCGGACCACCTTTGGGATCTTATGAAGTCCATGAACAAAGTCAGAACGAAAGAGAGGTCAGTACATTAGTGCGTTAGCAAGATTAGGAAATGGGTTCAGGTCTTTGTTAGCAGTGTCACCTCCAGTAGTCATATAGCTTCATAGTAACGACACACAACCATACTCAACGAAGTCAGTGCTCACCTCAGTCGTGGTTCTGTTTGAAACGTAGGTTATTTGGTAAATACTCAAGAGTTATGCTGCATCTTGACATAATACAGTTTTTATATTTGCTTTCTAATGACGATGTGTATGCAGTATATATTACATAGTAAAATCTGTCTACTTGTTCATCATATATTATTACAAAAACTAAAAAAAAACTACATAGACATATATACTTCATGGCAAGTCCTTTCCGGAGTGGGGCAGAGAGTTACGAGTGCCATATGTCGCGACTCTTGTAGCAAGTCTGGCTTCCTGCACATTCATTACCCTTTTCATACAATCATTGTATTGCGTACTCTTTCCACCACGCTTGGATAAACCCCAACTATTTTGGTCATGTAATGTTAACCTCGGTCTCCCCGGGTCCATCCAAATTCACATCTTATATTATCTGCTAGTCGATCTTTCATCTGTCATTCTTTTTACATGAATAAATCATCGGAGCATGCCCTTTTTCATTTTAATACCACCACTTTCTTGCACTCCAACTCGTTTTCGGATGTCACTATTCGGCCAGCGATCGTAACACCACAGATTTTAATTCATTAAAAACGATGTAAATATAATGAATACCGAGAGCTCAGTTTTGTGATCATATTTGGGTAATTATGACTGAAATCCCCAACCGTTTAGGGTTGGTAGCCCTACGCAGCGCCCGACACTAACCCTACATACCTACCACCTGCCAGACACTTTGTATAACATATGGATTATTGGAACCTCTGGCTCGCAAACAGGAAACGTCTGCGGTCGAAAAAACTTTAATTCGTATTACAATTGAAACTCCAGTCTGGCTTTTTGATTGATGTCTATTGGGGTTCCTAAATGGTTATATTTATTTGGAAACTAGCTGATCCGGTGAATATTGTTCACTTGGAAGAACTTGGCGTGAAGATATGTATCTAAATACGTAAAATGTCCTGTACGTTCCAATGTTTTTCTACATTCCAGATTTCCAATTATTTGGTCACTTTACAGTTTATACTGAGTGTGGTTTTGTCTGTAATTTCTAAGCTACAAAAATTGTGACTTGGCAATACGGGACAATTGGTATATCACGTACTACAAAACAAAAAAAAAATGCAATCGGACTAAACGTTAAGGAGTTGAAAAGAAAAGAAAAAATGTTTATTTGCGAACATGAAGTAGTCATTCATATACTTGTACAAAATTTACTCTTCTACACATTAATTATACCTAAGTAAGTAAAGATATAATTCACTATAATCATTAAAAGTAAGTAAGTATCTTCACGCCTATATTCCCGAAAAGGTAGGCAGAGGCACAACCAGTGCACCCACGACTAGCAGAAGACGCTAAGTCTCACAAAGTAATAGGTGGCAATCCTATCACCAACAGTTCACGTCCAATCCCGAGTCATTTTTTTTTTATTAGAAAATCCGAGATTCGAACCCGGGGGCCGCGTGAAGTCAAGTCTAACACTTGGACCGCTAGATCACATAAGCGATATTATTATAAGATGATGATGTGTAATAATAATTATGTATGTTTTAGAATGTTTAATGTTTAGGTACGTAGATATCACGTCATGGTACGGAGTTGACATTAGGTTCAGATCAAATTGTGTAATTTGTTTAGGTAATATTTATTTATTTATGTTGACTCGATATTCTCTGCCTACCGCGTAAGGACTTGGCATGAAGATAAATAAATATGTTATAATTTGAACATCGCTTGTTACGTCAAAAAATTACCATAATATTAATAATTTAATGCTAATTTATAATTGCGAAAGTGTGTAGTGTTTCTTAGTTCATGTTAGAGTTATATTAGAAGAGGCACACATTTTGTTACTTTAGAAGAGTCTATCTTTCAAACTATTGACTAACGGCCAATGTTAATAACTTATCTGAGACAAGAGATAGTGTTATTTTAGATTAGTCACCAGGCAACCACTATTATTTTTCAATAATTTACAAAAATATCTTAGCAACAAAACTCTAGTAAGCCTATCTCTATCTGTAAATAGGTAATTAATATAAGTCGGTATCTCAATACAATTTAAACCACCGGTTTATATATGATGAAAAAAAATTTTTGCCTTTGGTCTTAGGACGAAAAGCCAAAGAGGTTCACAGAATATATCATCTATTTCCCAAGTTTTAACTAAGTATACTTAAATGGTTGTCACATACGGACAACGGAGCGACGGATATATCGAATCGTTAACCTTGTTATTAATAAACATAGATCACAGTTAGAGTTAAGTAAAATTATTGTTACATTCTGTATCACAGTGTAATAAAGACTATAACACTAGGTTGAACCTTACAATACTTTAGTACATGTTTATTAATATGATGCTAAGGGTACAGTTTTTGCCACCCTAAAACCTTGCTCGTGCTTGACCTATTTCGAGAATCGTGCTGCAGTAAATATACATAACATCGACGTAAAATACAATGGCTTAAAGTAAGTTCAAAAAAATATAGAAATACAGAATAAGAAATATGTGTGCGTGTACTAGCGTACACTCGTAAGAAGTGAAGAAGTGAAACTTCTTTATGACGTTATTTTCCAAAAAATAATTTACTACCTATATGCAACTTTACAGTAATTGGTTAAATAAAGTTTATTGCCAATCCCTACTCCGCTGGAGAAAGTATACTTTGAATCACGCGTGGTAGGGATAAGAACAAAGATGGCGCGTAACGGAAAAATGTGACGCGTAACGAAAAAATGTTACACTAAATTTTTTTCCAACCCCGATAAAGAAGTTTCACTTCAATAATTTATAGAATAACTAGAAATACTCACGGCGTCGCTAGCATTTAGATAATTAAAAATATTATATGTTCTATGTTTGTCCTCCAAGACTTGGAAGTATTGAAAGTGACAATTCTTGTAGCCAAGAATATTTTAACAAAGTTTTATGATGACTCCTTAAGTAGTTTTCGCGTAAGAGTGTAACAAGCAAACTCACATTCGTATTTATAATATTAGTAGTAATAACAAAGCAAGGTCTGCGCGTGGATTACATTTATGACACAACGAATTGCGTCAACACATCTATCCCCCGAGCTGGTCCGGGTCTCCTAAACATAATAGACCTTCCTGGCAGGTAATTTGTAAAAGGCGAGCAAAGGTTAAATTGGTCATTCCAAATAACAAGCCTCTCTTTTTTAAATCGTCTATAACTGCAAAAGATATTTTCAAAAGTGTTCTATTAAAATATAATTTACTTGATTAATTTTCTCAAGATTTGCTTATAATCGGATGTTTATCACTAAATGGTACAAAACAAAGTCGCTTTCTCTGTCCATATGTCTCTTTGTATGCTTAAATCTTTAAAACTGTGCAACGGATTTTGATGCGGTTTTTTTAATAGATAAAATGATGGAAATTTCATGCATGTTTCATAAACGTGCGAAGCCGAGGCAGGCCGCTAGTTTTAAATATTTGGTTCAAATTTTTAATTTTATAATTTGTAACTCAATAACTAAAACACAGTAAAGTTCAACTAATTAAAATAAAAGTATCTTCACGCGCATAACCCCAAAGAAGTAGAGGCACAACCAAGGCACCCACGACTAGCCAAAGAACTAAGTCCCACAATTATTTTTCGTTGGCCAACCTGGGGATTGAACACAAGACCTCACAAGACCAAGATCAAAAAGCAGACTGACGCCAGACCGCCAGACCACAAAAGAGATTTTTTGGTAAGTCTATAAAAAAGTAATAAAAACTATTTAGCAATACACACAGACGAATAATAAATAGTTACCCCAAGTTTATTAACACCCATACAACGTTTGCAACTATGTAGATTGTAGATATTTAAACAAATCGAGGTTTCACGCGCTGTCTAGACAGGTTGCAGACGAATTTTTAATATGTGTATTATTACGTCTCAGATATATGGATATTGTATGACATTAAACTCTATGCATGTATAATAGAATTCATTTTTAATTCAAGGCATAGCAAGGTTATATCGCGGTTAGAATATGTTTTTGTGTCGTAACATTGCTGGTTCTTCACCACTCCCAACGGCCTTCAGAGATACGAATGAGTTCTTGGAAGACAAGTGATGTTCATTTGGGAAAAGCCTTTTTATTTATACAACCTTTAAAATTACTTTATGATTTACGCTGTTTACTGTCTACTTTGTCCACGTAGTATAGTTACGATTTACATAAACCTTTATTCCGTTTAATAGTCCTTTAATTGGCTACTTGCCACCTATCATATTGTGGGACTTATTAGTGTCTTCGGCTAGTCGTGAGTGCCCTGGTTGTGCCTCTGCCGACTCTCTTTCGGGGCGTGAAGATACTTTCTGGTCCTTTGCAGATTGATTTTTAAAATAAAAGATCGAATATAAACAGATCGTTTTTTTAACTCTTAGCAATATTTAATGAGTTTCTTAATAAACTGGAACTTGTATACTTAAAAATATGATTTACTTTACATGTAAATAATAATGAAGTGAATTTAACTATACATTGTACAAAAATCTTAAAAGTTCTGTAAACCCTTCTTGGACCATTCAAACAAAGAGGGAATACGAAGCAAACGTTAAATAAAAAAATAAATATTCCTGGACAACTCACACAAATTGAATCTAACCCCAAAGTAAGCAAATTATATGCTTGTGTTATGGGTGCTATTGATCGATATTAATACATAGAAATTCTTAAATACCAGAATAACTTTAATAAACACCCAGTCCCGGAAATGCAGACATCTAAATGTTCATCACACAAATGTCTGCCTTCGTCGGGAATCGAACCCAAGCCTCGCAGTAAGTCAATGTTGTTAGGCGTATACGCTAGCCACTCGACAAACGAGGCCTACCATTGTTTTTGCAATGAACAATATAATCATCACTATCATTTAACATATTATATTTTAAAGAAAGAAAATCACCACATACAGCAATTAAAATGTCATTTGCTTTTCTGCTTTAAAAATCTGTGAAAATGTTACCGAATCACAGAATATCCAATTACTTACTAGAATTATAATCAGAATATTAAAAAACTTACAAAACATATCCGTAAAATAGATAAGAACTATTTTGTTTGCGTCAGCTTTCAAACACAAAAATAAGTATTGAAATCGGTGTATTTGTTTAGGAGTTTAAATGCCACAGACAGAACTGTGTCTGTGTAGACACGTCAAACTTATAACACCCCTTTTTCCGTCGGGCTAAAAAATCGTTATAAATATAATCAAAAAGAAACATTACGTAACATTTACATCTGAATTTTCATATGAATACTGATACTACATATACGTACAAATCTTCATGCTTAGCAGAGATTATGAAGTGCCAAATCTCACGATCCTGGCAGACCTGTCTAGCTTCCTACACACCCGTTACGCTTTTTCCATCAAACACACCGGTTTCGGAGACTGTTGACACCAACCTCGGATAATATCCGATCTATTCACTATGATTACTATTACTATGATTTTCAAATCTATCTTACGTATTATATAAAACTCAATTACTGTTTTTTGGCCCCGCTAGAACTTCAGGACGGCTGAACTGCCTTGGCTAATTTTGGTTTCGAATTATCTCTTTAAATCCAGGGAAGGTTTAAGAGATGGAAAAACTAGTATAAACAACATCTCAACTTTTTCCATACAAACTGAACGGATTCCCTTGTTTCTTCTGCTTGTTTCCCATACAAACAAGCAGACGGATTTCCTGGTAGTAAGAAATTCATGTCGCCTAGAGACACCAAAGGTGGTAATGGAGCGTTGCCAAACTTAAGCCAGGATGTGAAGCCTTGAGCAAAAGTAAGTTTACCGGCTGCCTTATCCTCTGCACCGGAACATGTCGCACATTACATTACATTATGGCGGCAGGAATAAGTGAAGCGGTGGTACCAATCCGGGCTAGTCGCTGCGAGACTCTACCACCTAGTCAGATGTCATGTTATTAGTGAAGGTAAGCCTGTGCTCGCCTTTTATGAGCTGCCTGCAAAGAAACCCGAACTAACACGGGGAAATACGGGTGGAACGAAGTTCGCCGCAGCTAGTAGATTATAATTTTAAGTGGTGTTTAACCAAGTTTTGCTTACATTTTTAATGTTAAATGCAATATTCATACATTTGCTCATTTAAATTTATTACGTGGTAAAATTTCAAACACACAAAATAAATTTGAATATAAAATACCAAGATAATGATCTAGTCTGACGTCATTAATGCCTGGTATAATGTGTGAAGCGTATACAAGAGGCGAGTTGTTTTGGTTATTAGGAACGGTTTATGTTTGTCTGTCAGTAAGATGTTAACTACTACTAGCCGCAGATAACTCAAAACATTTTAGAACCTCGTTACTTTATGACAAACTACAAACACTGTATTACATAACACACTAAGTATTAGGAGAAGTCTACTAATGTCAAATGTTCTTACTGTACCTATACTTAAATATACTTTAATAAGGAAATTGTGAGAGTTTGTCTGTCTGTTAGTCTTTTACGTCTAAACTGATAAATTGAATTTGATGAAATTTGGTATTCATTTATTAAAAACTGAATTCAAACATAAGCTATTTTGTTTTCAAAGCTTAAGGCCCTATACTTAGTCAGCCAGAAGAGCCAATCGCCGCGCTCCCCCGTTGCATGATTACTATGAAATATTGCGCTCTAAAGTAAATGTCTTAAGCGACAAATCACTATTTTTGACACTATAAAAGTAATTTGAAAGAAAGTATAAAAACTGAAACACTTATCTTTTAGGTATAGTACTTATCTATGTTTACGTTAAATCTGGTGTCGATATTTTCATAATTGAAGTAGACAGTTGGGTTTTGCTTTCAAAAAAGGGTTAACTTTTTGATTTTTTTCTATCAAGCAAAGTGAAATGAATCGTGTTTTGGAAACACTAGTCTTATAAAGCATATTTATGTTAAACTTGTGTATTTTTGTCACCAAGATCCATGATTGCTTTGTATGAAAATAACATTATACTGCTGACTAATTTTCGCATACATGGACCCTTAACCCCGAAAGGAGTCATAGCGAATGAAAATATTTATGAAATTCGTAACTATTGTATGCTGATGAAGGAAACAGTTAGTATTTTATTTTATGTGTGGAAATAATTAAGAGACTATATATAGTGATATAAGCTATTTGATTTTTTTTTAATTTGCGATGTAATTATAGCCTCAGCGTGTGGCCGCCATTCCGATCCGGTAGTAGTTTATAATACAGTTGACACTCACAAGTACCATTTGTATGGTCAAAGAGAATAAGGTTTTTTCTGATTCTGATTCGTAATAAAGTATTTTACACCCTTATCCTTAAAGAGGTAGTCAAAGCCACAACCTGAACACCCACGACTAGCCAAAGATACTAAGTCCTACGATGTGTAAGGTGGCAAGCCTATCGTAAACCAGACACATATCCAATCCCAGGCAACGTTATTTTTATTAGAAAATTGAAAATACATATTTCTATTTTTTTTTGCCTAACCCAGGGATCGAACCCGGGATCTCAAGAAGTCAAGTCCGACGTCAGACCGCTAGACCACAGAGGCGAACTGTTTTATAATGTAAGTTTAATTCAATTTGAAGCAGCTATCCTTAATCGATTGAGTGGGTGTTTGGCAACACACTTAAGTTTATTGATAATGAAATTTTATGATATAATTTAGTCAATATAACGATAAGGGTGAAGGTTGTCATAAGAACATTATTTCCAACATTATCGTGGCGTGATTTGGCTTTTTTGATACATCTTTTTAATAGGTTTCTTAAGCATACTGCTGGGAATCTACACTCGAGTATATAAAGATGAATCTCTATTTCGCTCGGTCATCGCATCTCATGTGAACGAATGAACCGATTTCGCTAATGATCTTGTTGCTGTGTCAGTTATTGACATTAGGAGGTTCTTATGAAAAAAAAGTTGTAAGTTTAGCGAAATTTTACTAAATTTAAAAGTTTAATATCCATATGACAGGACAACGTTTGTCGGCTCAGCTAGCCCGTGCCCGTGTTGCTCCGAGCTTCTATACAGAATAGACCATCTGCCTTTCTGCCAAGCGGCAGAATAGGCTTTGATAAAATGCGAGAATAGGCTTACCGTCACTAACACCGTGACATCTGACTAGGTGGTAGAGTTTCACAGCGATTCACCTGGATTGGTACCAACGCCTTACCTATTCCTGTCTCCATAACGTCATCCGAGCGTCATAACGTCCAACGCCTGCCGTTGACGTGTTCCGGTTTGGAAGGTAAAGTTTTCTTACTTTTGCTCGAGGTCTAACTTCCCGGCCTCAGGTTGGCAATGCACCATTACCACCTTTGGTGTCTCTAGGCGGCGTGAATTTCATACCATCAAGAAATTCGTCTGCTTTTTTGCCTTCATTATCATAAAAAAAGAAATTGTAGATATATTTATATATCAGTGGTAGTATCCTACCAGGTGAATTAAAGAATAATTACGAAATGAGAACGAAATTGCGAACAATGGTAGTATAAAATTCTAATAAGCATACAGATAATACACTTATCTGTTACTGTGTCACAGTTGGCGTGACTCATTAGTTAATTATCTGTAACATGTCTGATATTCACATTTGCACCACGTGCCATATTTAGGGTTGCCAACATTTTATTTTTTTATTTTAAAACAGACAGATTTTTTAATAGTAAAAAACATGGGTCGTCAACTTATAAACAGGTAAAAAAAAAATTTTAAAATCGTTAAAGTGTTGAGTTGCACTCCTAACATGAGGCGTTATATCTGTTATTTGATGCCTTGACTTAACTAAACCAAAACAACAAGAACTGTGGTGTAACAAAAAGAATAGATAAGAATTTAAAAAACTGCGAAACTCATCTCAAAACCATTTTTCAGGCAGTATACTGTTGTAGCTTTTAATTTCACTGGTTTAAAATACAAACCCGCCTCTGTGGTCTAGCGGTTCAGTTGTCGGACTCGACTGCATGGGGTCCCGGGTTCGAATCCCGGGTCAACAAAAAGAAAATTTTCCAATTTTCTAATAAAGAAAATGTTGCTCGGGATAGGATATGTGCCTGGTTGGCGATAGGCTTGCCAACTATCACATCGTGGGTCTTAGTATCTTCGGCTAGTCGTGGGTGCCCCGGTTGTGCCTCTGCCTACCTCTTCGGGGATATGGACATGAAAATACTTTTATTTTTTAAATACAAAGACTTTCAAATTTTTTGTCATTTTTTTGTAAAACTACATATATACTTACTTTGAAATATTTTGACAGTTTTATCATAAATCTTCGGATTTAGAAATGGGAGTGGTTTACGGTAATAACTATTAACTAAAACTCATTGAAAAAATGTTTATTATAAATCTAAATATAAATAACTAAAGTGCTTAAAAAACTTATATAATAAATATTAATAATCAATTTGTATTAATGTTATTCCCACATAAAGTCATAGAATATGGTATGCTTGGTAGGTATTCTTAAATAAACTACTTTAGATTTTTTTTATGATATTGAAAGGCAAACAAGCAGACAGATTTCCTGATGGTAAGAAATTCACGCCGCCTAGAAGGTAATGGTGCGCTGCCAGCCTGAGGCCGGGATGTTAGGCCCCGAGCAAACGTAAGTTTACCGGCTACCTTACCCTCCGAACTGGAACACGTAATGATGTTATGGCGGCAGGAATAGGTAAGGCGGTGGTACCAATTCAGATGAGTCGCTGCGAATCTCTACCACCTAGTCAGATGTCACGGTGTTAGTGACCGTAAGCCTATGTTCGCCTTTTACGAGCTGCCTAGCAGGAAATCAGATTGTCTATAATGCAAAGAAGCCTGGACCAACACGGGGAAAATAATAATGATAACATACATTAATAATAATAATAATAATAATAATAAGATATTCCGAAAACATTTCTCATTTCTTTAAAATCATTTATTTCACTAGATAAATAATTTATCAAAATATGACACTCTAAATCTGTTTTTGTCTAATAAAATAAAATTTGATTTTTCCAATTTTTATTAAGAAAATGTTGCTCGGGATGTATGTGCCCGGTTGGTGATGGGCTTGCCACCTATCACATTGTGGGACTGAGTGTTTTCGGCTAGTCGTGGGTGCCTTTGTTGTGCCTCTGTCTAATCCGGGGATATTGGCGTAAAGATACTATTTTTTAAAGATGTTTTTGTCTAATACAATTTAATTAAGGTATGGACAACCCTGGCTGTATTTGATGTTTCATCAGTATTCTGATAATGTTCTATGTGAAGGTTGACTTTCGATATGTAGTGATGGAAGTCCATCAATCTTACATTCCACGACTGGAGCACGCAATTGTTCTCCACTCACTTCATTTTGTTACTTTTCCTTCTAAAAGACTCTACCACCATTGCCGCTTAACCGAATTCGAAAAAAGGAGATTACATGTTCGACTCCTATTTTTTATGTGTTAATCTATCTCTCCATCTTTTAGAAACGTTTCCAAAAAATCTTTTTTGTTTGAAAAAGCATAAGCTAAGTCCCTAATAATGATGTATTTTCCTTTATTTCCAGGGAAATCCATTATTACAACCGGCTTCAATTTCATAAGAAAGTCATCTGGTGTTTGGGTGTTTGACTTTCTTATGAAATCGAAGTCGGTTTTTGCAGTTTTACTGCGCTTCAATTATTAATCTTTTGCTGGATATAGCCATCCTTAGTCGTTCAGTATTGACAACCTAGACGTACACATCTCCGTGTTGCTCTAGGCCCGCCGAGTAGAATAGACCATCTTCCTTTCTATCTGACAGACTTCAAAAAGCAAGCATAGGTGAAAAGGGTCATTACCAACATGACCACTGATGATAGTATTCGAGTGCGTAGGTATACATATCTTTTATATCGTTATAATTTTTGCTTAAATTAATAAGTGCTAGCCTAGCAACGAATTTATGTGTAAAAATATATAAATAACGAAAATAAAAACTACATTATATTTAATTAAGTTAGGTATTTGCACACCACAATGTGGTAGAATATGTGGGTACGAATAAGTATTCTGTAACAACTTTTAAATACACATATTCCGCAAATAAATAAATTTCTTTCTTTCTTTAAGATTCACTAACTACAATACTTTTGTGGTTATTAATAGCATTTTAAAATAATGCATTATTTGAGAAGGTGTATTCAGAAACATAATTTTAATTCTTAGCCGACAAAATACGTCAAATCGACGAATGTATTTAAAGAAAGAAAAAATTTCGCCCCAGACAGGATATGAACCTGTAACCTTTCGTCTCAAGCCGACGAATGCTCTAACCAATTGAGCTACTGAGGATTCAAGTCCCGTGGCGAAATTTTTAATTCCTTTCTAACCCGTTAACGCGGGTAGTTATGTCCTACAGATACACAATTCTGAGTACCCACCAAATGAGTTCATCACCGATGAAATTCACATTTTTAGAATGGACATAACTTTCGTTTCTTGCATCGAATTTTGGCAAGTGCTAAAAAAATAAAAAAATAAAAATTCGATGCAAGAAACGAAAGTTATGTCCATTCTAAAAACGTGAATTTCATCGGTGATGAACTCATTTGGTGGGTACTCAGAATTGTGTATCTGTAGGACATAACTACCCGCGTTAACGGGTTAGAAAGGAATTAAAAATTTCGCCACGGGACTTGAATCCTCAGTAGCTCAATTGGTTAGAGCATTCGTCGGCTTGAGACGAAAGGTTACAGGTTCAAATCCTGTCTGGGGCGAAATTTTTTCTTTCTTTAAGATTTATAGAAATTTATCCCACGCACAGGGCAAGTGCTAAAAAAATAAAAAAATAAAAATTCGAGAATGTATTTAATTTTTAACAAAACTTTCCTTGATATCAGTTTATTTCATTGAATGTCTTAGGAGATACAATTTGAATAAATCTCGGCACGAAATAATCACAGGAAAGTAGGAACATACGTGTGCCAATGTGATGTAAGATTAGAGTTGTCCCCGTGTTGGTCCGGCTCTACTTAGTGGAATAGAGAGATGAGAGAGGCAGAACTCTCTGTCAGGCAGCTCCTAAGATGTGATCACAGATTTATATATAGATCATTAACAATAAAATCACTAGTGGTAGAGTGATGTGCAGCCTAGATAGGGATCCACTGCCTAACTTATTCCTGCCGCCATAATGTCTGTCATGTTCCTCCTCGAAGGTTAGGATTAGCAACAGGCCTTTCTCCCTGGCCTCAGGTTAGCGATGCACCTGTTACATCTAAAGTGTCTGTAGATCACGCTTATCTTTTACCATCAGGAGAGCCGTGTGCTTACTTGATGACCTCTCACGTATGAAAAAATGCCGCTGACTGTCTGCAGACTGTAAGGTATCACTTGCTTATAGTATATTTCTTAATCATGAAAGTATATCTGCCATTCTTTACAAGACACACTGAGCTGAGCCACTGAGCAACCGCGAGACTTATGTTTGATTCCCGACAGCGGCAGGCATTAGTGTGATGAACATCGGTGTCTGTACTCTTGAGTGCGGGTGCTCAATATATTTCTGTTTATTAATATCCATCGTAATACTCATAATATAAGCCTATAATTTTCTTACTTTAGGTCTCGGTCAATTTGGGTAATTTGTCCAGAGATGTTTATTAAAGTTAAAGCACATAATATTATAAATTTTGTTCTTGGCACGGTATATTCTTGTCTCGTATTAGTATTAGACGGTAAAGACTAAAAAAGCAAAAAAAAATATTTTAAGACATCAATGAAGTTGCTTATATATCTAACTGATCTAAAATATAGATAAAAATTTTCATCTAACTGAAGCTGGTAAGATATATTATCTATTTTTAGTTCAGCTAGATATAAGAGTGACTTCATTAGTTTTTGAAACTGTTATTCATTTAATATCTACGTATATCTATGTATATTATCTTTATTACTTGACCGCCACCCACAACACAAGCATATAATTTGCTTACTCCGACATCAAAAAATGATAGCGTCTTACCATGGCAATATTACCTCGGATTAATTTAAATGATTGGCAAAAAGGGACTACCTACTAACCACGTTTTAATTTACCTATTAGCCAACTCGGCAAACTTCGTATCGCTTGACATCAACAACTACTACATTATATTTGATGATTCGATACTAGCGCAGTCTGCCGGATCCAATGTAAAATATTCCAAAATCAACGACTAATTACAAATATAAAAAAAAATCCAGTGGACCAAATTGTGAATCTAAACCATTCTCGAATCCCCTTGACCACACACAAAAAATTTCATCAAAATCGCTCCAGTCGTAAAATAAAAATAATAAACAAAAAACAGTGGACCAGATTGTGAATCTAAACCGTTCTCGAATTCCCTTGTACACACATCGCTCTAGTCGTTTAGGAGGAGTTCAATAACATACACACGCACACTAGAAATATATATAAAGATATAGATAGATAAATAGAATGGACCTCTCTACAAAAAAATTCGTAGTGTCACCGTGAAAATACTAAATCGTTTAAACAGACAGTGACTGACAGAAAACCCGACTGTTCAATAACCGTGTTTTTGTTGTGGCTATAATTAAAAAAATCTCTGTAAAATATTTTTCACAGATTAAAAATTTAAAGTGATGAGCGTGAAAGATATTAAATTACTGTGACAATATATCGGATCAACGTGAGTGAGTGAGGGAAACTCCTAATATTTAAATAATAGCGCTTTTAGTTATGACTAGAATTTTTGGACCTCAAAATTTTATAAAAATAAATCGTACAGACTAAAACTTTAAAAAGACGAATATATAACAAATAGTAGTACTGTGTGTTTTAGTCATAAAATTATAAGTTTGAACTTAAAATTTTGAGATCTCCGAAATTATAAAAGGCTTTGTGCAAATTTAAAACTTTCAAAAAATTTCAGTAAATGAAACAAAAGACATTTTATTATCGTGATAATTTTTCCTCGTATTTACGTGAATGATTAACAGAAAGACAGATCATTCATAGAACCCCGTTTTTGATGTAACAAGAATTGTAGGAACTTTATATTTTATACGAGATTTCGTATTTACAGGCTGAAACTATCCAATGACTAATAAAAAGTACTGCTTTTAGTGCGTGTTAGTGCGGGTCCTGTGTGCAGAATAAACCCTCAGCTTTACTGCCCAGCGGCTCGTACGGGGCGAGCAAAGGTAATCCGGCTATTACCAACTGGTGTTTTTATTGGTAAGTATTTTGCAGTCATTTGCTGGGTTAGAATATGTAAACCACCGCTTTACATATTCCTGCCGTCATAACGTCATTACGTGTTCCAGTTCGGAGGGTAAGGTAGCCGGTAAACTTACGTTTGCTCGGGGCCTAACATCCCGGCCTCAGGTTGGCAGCGCACCATTACCACCTTTGGTGTATTTAAGCGGCGTGAATTTCTTACCATCAGGAAATCCGTCTGCTTGTTTGCATTTCAATATCATAAAAAAATCTAAAGTAGTTAATTTAAGCATACCTACCGAGCATACCATATTCTATGACTTTATGTGGGAATAATATTAATACAAATTGATTATTAATATTTATTATATATGTTTTTTTCAAGCACTTTAGTTATTTATTCTTCACAAGAAATTTATTCTTATTATTTTTCGGAAGGATACGGAGAGGAGACTTTTACTTTAGACCTAACACCCCGGTCACAGGATAACGACGCACCTGTAACATCTATGGCCTCTATATACCACGGTTATCTCTCAACATCAACGCAGCCGCGCGTTTTACTTTAAAACTGTGTTACCGTGACAATATTAGCTCGGATTAAGAATGATTGACTAAAGCCCGATTAATTATTACCCACATTCATAGTGATAACTTGAATAATTGTAAGATCTGTAAAATATTATGTACAGATTATAAAATTCAAATAACGAACATAAAACAAAAGACACTTCATGATCGTGACAATATTACCTCGGATTAACGTAAATGACTGACAGTTAACAAGTAATAATCGTAATTATGATGACGGTGAACGGCAGCATGAGCTCACAAGCGACGGGGGAAAGCCCGACTATTTACTAACCGCGTTTCTAGACTATGACTATGTGTCTAGACGTCTGTTTCTGGAGGTCATGAGCCAACCGATTTCATATGTTTGTTCGTATTAAGCGAAGAGCGGATCGCCGTTCGTCGTGACGTAATTTTGAATGAACGGCCATTCTAAAAATATTTTTGTGCTAATTCTCAATAGCGTTTGGAATCCAAATGAGA
Source organism: Calephelis nemesis (assembly GCA_002245505.1). Taxonomy (NCBI): domain Eukaryota; kingdom Metazoa; phylum Arthropoda; class Insecta; order Lepidoptera; family Riodinidae; genus Calephelis; species Calephelis nemesis. The sequence goes on from NJDD01000172.1 coordinate 197,561, forward strand.
CTGGTGTATCGTTCTATTTAATTACTAGTTCTTATTATTTTTATCAAATCTCAATTATCATAGCCAACTGTTATTGAAATTAATAAACGTTTATTTCATATAGACCATACAATGGGTACGTTTGACGCGTCCATAAATTTGTAAATAAATTGTTAAAAATAAAGTTCTAGTTAAAGCTACTACCGGATCGGAGCGCGGTCTTTCTCTAAGATCCGAAAACATAACGATCTTAACGAATTTGTACTTTTTTTTTCCTATTTTCAATATAATTATATTTATAAGTGATTTGTTTAGGAAGCAATCAATCCCAATATAATCATTTAGAAGTTTTGCAATATTGTAATAACGTTTTTAAAATAATGTAGATTTCAAACGTTTTTAAATTTATGTAAAGGTAAGTGTTTAATTTGCTAGGGAAGTTTATTGTAATAAGGATACATTGGCCCATTAAGGAATAGCTTATTCTGTGGAGACGAGACATACACAGACAATTTAGTGCCGTTCTACTAATTGTTCTTGATATTCCTCACTTATCCAGTTCACTAATTGTGTAAATTACATATAGTCATACATATCTATCTTCATCTTGCTATCACTTAATATTTTAGTAGTTTAGTATATTAATTTCCGTGTTCTAAAGCTGGAGCTAAAGCTTAAAAGTGTTGCTTTGTTTTGGAGTATTTGTTTTATAATATAAGAACGACCATGCAGGCGGCTCTTCTAATAGTAAGAGACAACCTTCACATTTAGACACATAAATATTACTGATGCGTAATACTGCCTTCGAACACAATTTCCATCAAAACACTTTATTTTAAAAAAAATTAATCCCCTTCCCTTAGAGATTCACATTGAAATTAAAGGTTAATCCATCTTCCTCTTTATAAAATTACGTACAGTTTTATTTTTTTACATTTTTGGCACGGAAGTTAGCATCTGCCATTAATAAAAATAAATCTGTATCAAGTTTACTCGATTTATCAAAATCGGACTTCATTTATTTAAAACTAGCCATAGAACGTCATAGAAAGTCATGTAAGAGTTTTGAATAAAGTGGTGGCCTGCGCACTCATGGTCATAGTGAGATTTGACAGCAACGAAGAAACACGATACACAAATTTCTTCAATTCACTTGTTCACTTTAACTGGACAAAATGCTAACTTAATTGATTAACTTGACTCAATATAAACACGAAATTCAATAATTACAAAAAAAAAACTGCGACCATATTTTCTTTCGATGGTGCCAAAACTCTGTTGTTTTTTTACCACTAGAAATTATGACTTTAGGAAAATATTTATTTAGGTATGTAGTACATAATTTCTCACTACAAAACCACGAAGTATCTATCTCTCGTAACGCAAATCGTTTCTTCGTCATTTCTCCCTCTCTCAATACCAATGACGTGGTACTACGTGGTTCATGGATGATCCTTTGCGGATATCAAGCGACGACATATGTTTTTGACGTGTCCTAGCTCTGTAGAAAACTTGTTTTTCTGATGTCATCAATACGCAATACAAGTCAAATAAGTAAAACATACAATAAGTACAACTTGGACTAACTACTTAAAGGTAAATAAAAAAACAGGATCAAGAATAGGATGTTAAACTTACCTCACAGCTTCAGATTCGCAACAAATAAAAAAAAGTGGAAGGCATAACCATGGCTCCCACTCTTACTTATAATGTGATGAAAAACTTACAGCCAATCGGGCACTTACTTAAGCCCGGACAAATTTTTTTTTTTTTTGAAATTTATAAAAAAACATTTGTTGCCTGACCGGGATTGCACCTGAAACCTCATGTAATCAACGAGATAATACGGTCTTTAAAAAAAAGAGTGCACATTTAAACGGGCCTTGACGAGTCGCATCGCAGCGCAATAATCCTCGTAGATTGCTTTCATACATTTTGTATGGGTTAACGCACACTATGCTGCGATGCATCGCGGTATCTCGTTGCGGTCTATAGTCTCTAAAGCAGAGTGAAATAGGGGCTAACGTAATTTTAACGCTAAAGTTTGAAATCTACCAGGAGCGCCACTTTTCATAGTTTTAAAATAGAGTTGCCACTTTTATTTTTTACTCCACTCTTTAGCAGCAAAAATCCACCGATGTGATGTGGCCCAGCCCGCCTGAGTGTGTTTTGCAATGCAATGCGCCCCGACCCAACACCGTATAAATGTGCGCTATCCTTTAAGGGTGTCCTTATGCGATGTGTATTTCTTACCATAAAACCCGTTTGTCTGCCTACATTATAAAGTGTAGTCTCGACAGACATACAATGTTGCTGAGCATCAAGTTTGTTCCAGACAGCCCAAGCTTGTGGCTCGCGGTCACACAACCCAAAGCCGTCTAACTAAACCTACTACTTGTTATTCTATCTTTTTGTACGTCTGCCGTACACTTAGTACCTACGACACGTTTTATCTACGACATTCACAATTTGAAAACGTTTCGTTTTACCTACTTCGTTAAATATTACACATTTATCACGATACTGTTTTAAATAATTTTTAATATTCGTCAATTCGGTTTACTTTTTTATTTATAATTATGTAAACTATGTCTAAGTCATATTTGAGACGTAATACAATCTTATATTAAAACTGTAGAAGAGTGAATTTTGTACATTGAAGACAATTAAAATTAGATGAAGGCGAATAAAATCAGTAGCATAACACATTTTGAGCATTTTTGTCTGTCTGTATGACGACCGCGATTCACGCCGAATTTACGAGATCGTAACGAAATTTTACAGGTAGGTACTCAATGTTCTGAAAAAGGATACTATTTATTTCACTCATTAAAGGGGTTCCCTTGGAAAGGAAGAATAATAGAGCTACAATTCATTAACGCGTACTCCAACTTTATTCATATTTTTTTACTGGGGATGTGATTTACAAAGTGTACTTTATTTTTGCCTAGTACCTACTGTAGAAATTGTAGACATAACAACACTCAATAAAGCGAATACATCCTTTAAATAGATTACAGTCTAGAATGTAGAGTAAATTTTGAATTTGTAGGTACATCTTACATATACATACACAACTTCACGCCAAAATCTCCTGAAAGGAAGGCAGAATGTATCGAGAGAAAATTGTAAATAAATTCGCTGGTAATAATAACTGACTGTAATCTTCACTATTACTTTAGAACAGTATTGCACTATTAACATATAAAAATTCGCTTAACAACAGAATCTCGATCGCCATATTCATTTTTAATGTCGCTAAGAACACTTGACATGTTGAAGCGAATCTAACAATACCTCAATTATATAAATCGGTCAAGCGGATTAAAAGACTTGAGGTAATGGGACCTTTATATTTAAAAGTACAAACCAGGGACGTAATTGGTGCTTGCAAGCGAATAATTATAAAAACTACGCAAATGATTAAGGCGCAGTAAACCTGCAAATAACTGTCTCCAATTTTATAACCATGTTTATTAGGAGTATACAAAGTATGCATTACTGAATATAACTCCAAACTAGAGTCGGATCGTCTCAGAATCTATTGTCTAGCTGTCCGGTGTTAGACCTGACATTATGAGGTCCCGGGTCGGATGTAAAAAGTCTTGTTTTTTTTAAATAAGAACAACAATACCCGGGATCGGATTATGTGGCTGGTACGTAGGCTTGCCACTTCTCATATTGTGGGAATTAGTGTCTTTGGATCTGGCTGTACCTCTGCCTACCTCTTCGAGAGTAACTTTGGAATTCGGAAAACTTTTTTTTAAGGAGAAATCTCTAAATTATGACATAGGGACCTTTTGAAAAAGAACCATAAAAGGTAACGTATAATGGGCTAACTACGTATAAAAAACATACTGATAAATTGATAACCTCCTCTTTTTTTAGTGGGTTAAAAACGTCCAATCGTTTTTATCCGTCCAAATCCATATTTATGAGGAAAGGAGAAGAGATATAATAATAAACAAAATTCTGATCGAAATGGTTTTTTTTAATTTAATTCTATGTTTATTAAAAAAAATTACATATCTATCCATATAGACTTATATTCTATCCAAAGTTTGGATAGTAGTTATTCATTCTAACCAAACTAACAAAGTTTATCAAACTTAACAAATTCACGGCTGAATCGAAATTTTTAATGGTGTTTATAAATATATAAAAATAAATTAAATAAAAAATATTTACTTCAATTCTCAATACGCTAAGGTATAGGTTATCTTAAAAGTGAAAATCACCTCTGCTAGAGAGCCCCGCTCTATATCTATGCTTTTTTAACATCTTACTATTAATTGAAATTAAAATTAAATCTCACAATACAAGTAAATTTTCATAATGTAACATGCTTCTTAATACAGACCACAGATGACAGGTGCGTCGCAGATGTCTACCCTAGCCACAGATCTGAAACATGTCACCGTCATTATGGTGATAGGAATAGGTAAAGCAGTGGAATGACCCATTTATTCACTCGCCTCTTACAAGCTGTCAGAAAAAGAGATGACACTCAGAGGACTTGGACTAACAAATGAAAAAAGCAATGCTATTTTTTATTTGATATTTCTTCTTTTTGTTGAATAAAGGTAATTAAGATAGATACATTGTTAATGTTTTTTGTATTTGCATGAATTGATCGGTAATTGAAGGCGGCGTTGCTGCACACACAGCAGGTGGTGCAGTGAAAGGCGCGACGGAGTGCAGCGGGGGAAGAGGTGCGAGGAGGGGGGGGAGGTAGTCTAGACGGGCCGCAGACGCACGGAGGCTGCGCTGCACCCAACCTCCACAGACCACACTACTCACAAATTAGCGCTTTTAGCGCCTAATCTAGCGCTTTTTTGTAGCAAAGCGCATTTTAACATTACTATGTTACTGTACCCGGTGATCTAACTGAACTAATCAGTTTAACTAACAAAATGTATACTTAACTGATTAGTTAAGCGTAAACAATGTATCATATGATGATACATCATGTGTATGTAATAAGCACTTTTTGCTGATACTACAGAATATTACAGTACGTGCTAACAGTGCTTGTTGGTAACCGCTTATAGCTCGATAGATATGTTCAATATATTTACAAAAGTAATCTCTTGGTTTATTTCTGCTTCTTCGGCATTGAAATAAACAACTGCAGTTCCACATGTAAAAGTGACAACGAATCGATTTTATGGGAATAAGTTATCCACAAATACATATTCCTATGACAATAAGTACGCCCAAACACGATAGGACAAGGTTATGAATTTTAAGAGTTTCTATGGCCAAATTGCGGTTTATCAGATCAGCTCTATGTCTCAATAATTTTCCATTATCATCCGATTTACACATGCACAATTTCAGCTTAATCGTAACCGGGAAGTGGATCAACTTTATTTTTTCGAGATTCCGTGAGAACAAATATACACACGTTACAAGTTAAATAAAATATAGTAATAAATTAATTGAATTCGGTATCTTCACGCCCATATCCCCGAAGAGTTAGACAGAGGCACAGCCAGGGCACCCACGAATAGCCGAAGCCGAAGATACTAAGTCCCACAATGTGATAGGTGGCAAGCCTACCGCCAACCGGGCACATTTAAAATCCCGAGCAACATTTTTTTTCATTAGAAAATTGGAAATCGGTATTTCATTAATTTAAATGAAACACTAGCATTAACCCAATTATCTTTTAAGGTTCGCGCGAGCTAAAAGACTTGACCCAAAGCAATTTATTTGAAAGGGGAACTTAGTAACTTCACGCCAATATCCCCGTAGGTAGGCAGTGGCACAACCAGGGCACTTACGACTAACCGAAGAAACTAAGTTCCACAATGTGATAGGTGGCAAGATTATTGCCAAACGGGCGCACGTCCAATCCATCATATTTTCTAGAATATCTAGGTACAGGTTAGACTTAATATTTTCTGTTTCTAACATTAAATAATTACTCAAGAGCAAATCCCTCCTGTTTCACTTTATAATTAACACAGAAAAAACAGTTGGTTGCAACTATTTAGCGCTTTTTGATAAACGTGAAAGCGAGTCTTTGCTAGAAAGAGTTGGCAGCATGCTACACACTAACGCATGATGCATCAACATACCGAACACAGAGATGTCGCGCTGACCTGTGGTATTGCAGCTTGTTTTATTCACTTTACATATTATACCAGACTGAGTTTTTAATGCCATCATTGCTATTTTTAATATAAATCTATCTGCAGTGTTATAAGTTAGTTTAAACAAGCTATTGGTCAGACTTTTTTGCATCTCTTTGCCTAACTATTGTGGAAGTTCAAATACGCTATATGAGATCATATTGCAACTTTTAGGTGTAATGTCAGGTTAAAAAGGAGTAAAAACAACGCACGAATCACAATTGAAATAAGTTTCTAACAACACAAAAAATATGTTTACAAGAAGCTTTTATTTTTAAGGTTAGGCTTAAAAATTACTTTTAATATAAAAAGTAACTTCACGCCCATATCCACGAAGAGGTAGGCAGAGGCACATCAAGGTTACCCACGACGAGCCGGAGACACTAAGTCTAACAATGTGATAGGTCACATACCAAATCCCGGACAGCGTTATTTTTATTACAAAATTGAAAACACACATTTTCTATTTTTTTGTCAGTATTCAATTCTTTTCAAGACATATCGATTAGGCTCAAACACTATCCGTTCTATTAATAAATAAAAACTAAAGTAAGAATACAGTTAAGTTAGTATTATAGTACTACGGTGTCATTTAGACTACAATACCAAGTTAAACTTTGGATTACTTTAGTATATGTATACGTAGAGAATTTACGAAGTTAAAATGATAGAACTACTATATTCCTCCATCATTATATTAGCTCCATTATATCATTAAATTTATTAATTTTTAGGGCTGGCTGGGACAAAACTGTAGATCCAAAGATAAGCCCACCTTTTATGCATTTCCATATATCAATCATTTTTTATGTCAAAAAGTGTGTACAATAAAGAGTTAAATTAATAAATAAATAGAATTGATTATTATTAAACTTAACTCAATCAACTCGCGGTATTGATTTGTAAGAGTAGTAATGTTTGTCAAAAAAAACTACAAAACTATTAAACCATTCCAACATATTCTACCACATTGTGGTGTTTAAATATTTCTATAACATATATCTATAACAACATAATCTATAACAAAAAAAATGTTTTTAAAAAAATTAATTGTTAATTAATTACAAAAAGATTGTTTAATGTAAACAAATTTGACCCATATTAACTACTCAGACGAAGAAACGGCAAAACCAACTCCCCGTCAACCAGGACCATAACCTAATAGACCATAGTCCTCCCTGCCCGACAGCTTTTATAAGTGAGTATAACTTAAAAATGGATGGGTTGGTTACCAATTACTATAAAAATGAAAGTGATAACCAATTTGCCCGGGTACAATTCATCGCTATACCTATTTCTGACGAAATAAAAACAGTGCTTCTGTCCGGAGAGAAGGGTAGTCGGAGGCACAATAGATCAAACACGCAAGCCACAGGACATAGACGCACCTATAACATCTATGGTATTTATAGGCCAAGGTTGTCTATTAACATCAGGAAAATCATGTGCTTGTTGACTTTCTTATGCCATGAAACATGTACATAGTAGTACTATTTAAATTATGCCCTTCGGCTATATTCGTCAAGCTTCGGAAATCCGAATGTAGTTTAAAGATGTTTATATAGAGTTGTTATTACACATAATTAATCATTTCATTACATTTCATAGGTCAGCCAATTTAAAATAAAAGTATAAAATGTAAAAAGAGTTTTTGGCGCCATCGAGAGAAAAGATGGTCGAAGTTTTTTCATAATTATTGAATTTCGTGTTAATATTGAGTGAAATTAGTCAATTTTGGTGGCATTTTGTACAGTTTTGTTCAGTGAAAGAGCACAAATGAAATGATTACTAAGAAATTGGCTTATCGTGTATTTCCTCGTTGCCGCCAAATCTCATTACAGAGCTTGTGTAATGAGCCACCGCTTTACCCAAGAGCCTGACATGACTTCCTGACGACTTATGACTGATTACTAATTATAATTAATTGAAAATTATATAAAATTCGATGCAAATTTCTACTTGACTAATGGCTATATACTAACGTGAAGGCCAAAACCTAAAGAAAGAAAGAAAGAAAAATGTATAAAGTGTAAAGTCGTAAACTATATGTTGCTCTTTATTATGACCTTTTTAAAATCGTTTAAGTTTTTGTTATGCAACACGTTTGTCGTAAAATAGTACGATAAATGCGAAAGTCTGTCAGTCTGCCCGTTTAAATATCTTGTTTTGCTTTCATGGCTAGATTGGCCAATTTTAAAAAACATATATATGTAGTTAAATACACGTCATAAATTCATTTTGTGGAGTTCATGAGATATATAAACGACTTCCTTTCTGATTCAAAAACTAAATTCATAAAAAAATATTTTATTTTTCAAAAGTCAACCCCTAAAACAGAACGCGGGATACAGTGTATGAAAATAATAACTACTCTAAGCTGACAAGGTCACGAATTATTTTTTTATGGCAAAAGCGGCTCCCCAGACGGTAAGAGACTCTACAGATGTCGTAGGTGCGCTGTCCTGCGCTGCTCGGGATGATAGACCAATCGTGCAAGTATACCGGCTACCCTGCCCTCTAGATCAGGATGCTGATTATGTATCTCAGTTGCCAACTCAAAATGGAAAAGTGTACATCAAATAACTGTCAAATGACGTATTGTGTTTGCTAACTCTATTGTATTTCTGTTGGTCACTGGAGATAGCAAATATAAAACACGTCATTTGACAGATATTTTTTATGTTACATTTCTCCATTTTGAGTGGACCACTGAGATACATAATCAGCTCTCAGATCATGCCATTGTCATCAAGGCGGCTGGAATAAGTAAGGCGGTGGATGCCTAAACGAACAACTTTCATAGCACTCTATAGACCAATGGTCTTTTTGATAATAAGCCATTTCGCCTTGTAAGTCCCAGGACTTAGTATCATCGGCTTGATGTTAAGAAACAACATGACTAATAGACACCATTGTTGCTGTCTTGAGGCTGGAATAGAAGCCTTATTATGCAAGTCTACTGGCTGCATAGTAGAGCCGCGGCAGGAATAGGTAAGTTGGAGGATACCTATTCGGGGAATTCTCTTTTACCCGTAGAAAATCACCAGTGTTTACTTATTGTTGGTACTACTAAAATAGTAGTGGTAAACAAAAAAACATATTTTGTGTGAAACTGGATGAATTTGGGGTCTTCGAGTTCAGTAAGTCCAATACATTCATTACGCAACGTCTTTTATATTTTGCCAGAGACGTATACATTTTTGAATTATTTAGAAATTGCAAATTTAATGGTTTTTATTAAAATAAACAAATTTTTGGATTTACATTGTTGTAGAGGTATAGAGTGCTTTACATTTTGTTATGTAATTTTGCTGGCATGTTAGGCAGGATGGCAAATGGCCTATTGACTATTCTATACAAATGATCCAGACCAATACGGGGAAAACAGCTAGTATTTCACCTTTATGGTCTAGCGGTCGGCTTCGGACTTGTCTTGTGGTCTCTGGTTCGATCCCTGAATCAGAAAATTTTATTTTTTATTAGAAATATATCTACAACTTTGTAATAAAATAACATTGCCCAGGTTTGGATATGTGCCCGGTTGGCGATAGACTACACGTATCACATTGTAGGACTTGGTGTCTTCGGCTAATCGTAGGTGATTTGGTTGTGCCTCGGCCTACTCCTTTAGGGATATGGGCGTGTGGATACTTTTTTATTTTACTAAATACGAGTAACTAAGTTGTATAAAGAGATCCATAAACATAATATAGCTAATTGAAGTTGTATGCAAATGCTAGCTTTTGTTGATGTCCGCATATCAAAAGGTTATCAACACATTGCCGGGGCAGCTGTGTCCTCTTATCGCAGTTGACAAAGGCATTACTGGCGCGTTGCCATTTCTAAGGATAGGGCTTATTGTCTCATATATATGTATTTATAGGTCAACTAGTTTTTATCCGTGACTTCGTCAATGTAGAATAGATACGATTTTTAGACCAACTACCATCCCCTATTATAGTCTTTGAGGGTTGATTTCTGAAAAAATAGAGTATATTTAAACTCGGATCTTTATAGCTTATACAATTTCTTCAAAAACGGTTCAGTGGTAGTCTTGAAAGAGCAACAAACAGACTTTCGCATTCACAATTTTATTATGAACTATTCTTTCTTTAAGCAGGTTTGCGGTTCGCTAGCCATCATTTTTGTCACGTAATTACCGTCGTCTACCACTTCTGTGCAATAAACACGTTAATCACAGCTTTACAATACTAGCTGTCCCGGCGAACGGTGACCTTTATTCATTTCACGTATGTTTTTTTTTATGACATTGGAAGGCAAACAAGCAGACGGATTTCCTGATGGTAAGAAATTCACGCCGCCTAGAGACACCAAAGGTGGTAATGGTGCGTTGCCAAACTTAGCCCGGGATGTTAGGACTCGAGCAATAGTAAGTTTACCGGCTACCTTACCATCCGAACCAGAACACGTCGTGTCGTTATGGCGGAAGGAATATGTAAGGGTGAGTCGCTGCGGAACTCTACCTCCTAGTCAGATGTCACGGAGTTTGTGACGGTAAGCCTATGCTCGCCATTTACGAGCTGCCTGGCAGGAAGCCAGATGATCTATTCTGCAAAGGAGCCCGGACAAATACGGGGAAAAACTGTGTTGATTTTAAGAGAATATTTAGAAAAACACGTTTTAGTAGCACCACCCGGTAATCTAACCCGGGACCTCATATAGTCACTCTCAACACCAGTAAACCATAGAAATTACTATAGTTAATAATTAATATTAAGTGTCATGTAACAGCTTCCTAACACAGCAAATAAATTATTTATATTTCAATATAACTTTCAATCTGGATAAAATATTGCAGATAACTCTTAATGCACCTTGGAAGCCAAGTGATACAATAAATATATCGGATATATACTGAATTGTCCCCAATGTCATATAGGTGCATGCAAATTTACTCATGATTATAAGTCAAAAAACACTTGTCGGATCTTGGCAAAATTCGTACGCGACCTTCTGTGGAATCATGCCCCCTTTCGAAAAAAAAATGATCAAATCGCAACGTGATCATGAAATTGTGCTTATATCTGCGTCTAAATTATGAACAATCATCACAAGTTTCAAAAAATTAATCATTAAATCGCGACGATGTACTGAGATTGGATTCAGTTTTTATGTGGAACGACTGAAGTGGCCAGTCAGGTATTAGCGTTAAATTCATATGCGACCTCCTCCGAATCATTCTAACTGTTGAAAAAAGAATCATGAAATCGTGACCTCGTAATGATTTAGGATGTATTTTTTGGCAATTTCAATGCGTTTAAATTGCATTTATTCATCTGTATGCGGAATAACTAAAGTGTCCAGTCAGCTATAAGTTTTAAACTCATATGCGACCTCCTCGGAATCGTGCTAACTTTCGAAAAAATAATAATCAAATCGCTACGTGGTTATGGAATGATTGAAGTGGCCAGTCAGTGATGACTGTTAAACTCATATGCGACATCCTCGGAATCACACTCACTTTCAAAAAAAGAATCATCAAATCGAGACGTCTTAATGAGATAAGATTCGAGTTTTGGCGCCATCGAGAGAAAAGATGGTCGAAGTTTTTTCATAATTATTGAATTACGTGTTCATATTGAGTGAAATTAGTCAACTTTGGTGGCATTTTGTGCAATTTTCTTCAGTGAAAGTGCTCAAATGAAATAATCATGAAGAAATTAGCGTATCTCTTATTTCCTCGTTGCCGCCAAATCTCATTACATGAGCTTGTATAATGAGGCCACCGCTTTACCCAAGAGACATGTCTTACTGACGACTTATAACTTATTATAATTGATTAAATTTATATAAATTTTGATGCAAATTTTTACTTGACTAATGACAAAATACTAACGTGAAGGCCAAAACCTAAAGAAAGAAAGATGATATTAGATTCGGTTTTTTGCAGTTTTACTGCTCTTAAATAACAATAAGTCACCTGTATATGGAACAACTGAAGTGGCCAGTCAGCTATTAGCGTTCCCAGTGTGCTGTCGCAGCGGTAATCGGTCGGTGTTATCTGTTTAAGTGCGGTGCGACGACCCGCCACCGTCGCGTCCCTTATCACCCGTCATGCTGCTTTGTTCTCCTTACAGTTTAATGAAATCATTACATATATGTACTGGAATAATTTTTATTTCGTCGTTTTTAGCTGCGTTTATTTTAGGTAAAAGTAAAAGATATGTGTTGGCGTTACCATTTGTTAAATAGGACACAAGAAACGATAAAAAGTAGTTACTAAATAAATAAATACCTACCATTGAACAAATTACAAGATTCGATGTTTTGCTAACTTTGGGGTTAGACGGTAGCCCTGTTATGAAGAAACATGGACTAAGTACTCCAAGATTCAAACTGCTGTTGTCTATTATACAGATCGTAATATCAACTTTACTCGAACTTTAGTCTAAGCTTAGGAATCCGGTCTTAAATATAGACTAAAGTACTCGAAGGTACAACCTGGTATTACAGTCGTTATTGAACTGTAATACAGACTATATCGGTCTGTATCACAGTTAAATAAAGACTATATTAACAGTTTATTTTACATTTGAGACATTAAAGTAAGCAAATTATATAAGCTTAAGCTTAAATATCTATATAAGCTTGTGCTATGGGTGTGAGTCAACAATACTTAAACACAGAAATCCTAAAATAGATACAGACATAAATAAAAAATAAACACGAAAAGTGCAGACATAGATATTCATTATACAAACGCCTGACCCCATCGGAAATGGAACTTGAGCCTTGTGGTTGGTCGGTTGGACGTTATTTTTAAATGGAAATTAGCTGACCCAGCAGACCTTTATTCTGCTATAGTTTTAATGTGATTTTGCAAAAGAAAAATGGCGTTAGTCACTTTTATGACTTAGGGGTATGAAAAGTAGATGTAGTAGATTTGTGAATATCGGTTAAGTGGTTTCGGAGGAGTACGGTAACAAACACTGTGACACGAGAATTTTATAAGATTAAAAACCAAATTCTGAGCTGCCCAACCCAACCAACTAGCCCAACAAATTGTTGCAATTTTTACTTAGATTGAAGTTAACTCATATTTTTGAAATAGAGTATATCCAAACCAAATTCCTTTCCGCTATAATCTTACTTTAATTTCAGAAACATCCTTATTGTTATAATTTATATAAGTTGTGTAGTTTCTCTTCATATTTTCAATTTATCTTGATATATTTTTTTACTTTCTCCCATTGCGTGGATATTGCTTTTGTTGTCGGTCTGATAAATCGTTTATGGTCTTAACATTTTTTGTCGGTATTAGTGGTCTATACCTTTATTTCTCTTTTCTCCTAATGTTTTTAGTTTATTCTGCTCCAGTCACTTTTTCTTGTTTTCATCTTCAGCTAGATTTTTTCTGTCCTTGGTCATGTTCTGTGTACAAAAGTGAAATAATAATAATAAATATCTAAGGACAAGCTACACAAATTGAATCTAACCCCAAAGTAAGCAAATTATATGCTTGTGTTATGAGTGTTAGTCAACGATACTAATACATAGTAATACTTAAATATATACCAGAATAAATTTAATAAACACCCAGACCCGGAAATGCAGACATCTAAATCTAAATGTATATAAGCTAAGCAAAAATTGCAAAAAACAAAAGCTTACTTTATGATCCACTCGGTGGATATAAATCTTTTTGGTGGTCATACATGCTACATATTACATAAAAAAATATGTCCAACGAATGGACTTTTGTGAGATAATATTTGATGACATTTACTGTTTTGAGGTACAGTTTAAATGTCATGTCTATAGTAGACTCAATAATTAGGTACATACAATATACCTAAGTAAACGAATTTCAGGTTTCACTCACTACACACACTCAACTTTATTTTTTACTAAACCGCTATTTATTTTGCGATGACCAGCAATAGCTTTGCTTGTGTGCGATTCTCGATAAAATGGTGTTGCGTGTAACAGTGTACTGGATAAGCTCCAATACTAGTTACAGAAAAAAATAGATATTTTTTTTCTGTAACTAGTAGGGGTAAAATAAGTGCACCAAAGGATATTTCTTTTTGAAATCAATTTCAAGTTGATTTCCATTTACTTTTTTATTTTTTTTAGTAATTGCACCTATTAATTGTAAAATATAGAGTAGGAAATTGACATCGTAAGACAACATTATCTGTGTAATTTTATGCCAGCATTTATACTAGGGGAGATATTTGTAACAGTCCACCGAAGTGAACTTTTCAGGTGAAATTGGTTTGGGGGTAGCTTTTTTTTTATTTCGATCATGTGTATGTCATAAAATAAACGTACATATTTTTCTTTGCTATAGTAACAAATAACAAATATTAATTTTAATTATGATATTTTACATAGATATCGTTTATGGATAATTGTCATCACTACGTAGTATAAAACAATGTATCTGTCCCTATGTCCCTTTGTATGCTTAAATCTTTAAAATTTCGCAACGGATTTTGATATGCGTATTTTTATAGATAGAGTGAGTTAATAGGAAGGTTTATATGTATATTTCATAACCGTGCGAAGCCGGGCCGGGCCGCTAGTAGTAATTGAAGTCGGTTTTTGCCATTTCACTGCGCCTAAATTATTGTTATTCAATCACTCCTTTAAACTTGGCCGGATTGCTTCGGAATTTGGCACACGGATAAATCCGAAGGTGGACTTATACTACTTTATATTTAGAACACGTAAGGTTTTTGCAAGAAAGCCAAATAACCCTAATACGCTGACCAAGCCACGGATAACATGTAATAAAATAAGGATACCGAAATGAGAAATTTCTTTACAATATTTATTTTTAAATCTTGGCATGGCTATCTTTTATTTATTTGCATAAAACTAACACCCGATTTCGTAAAATATTTTTTTTTTAAAAAAGTTTGCATGTTTGTTTGTTTCTTTGTTATCACTTCCTTCACGTAAAAACCGCTGAACCGTTTTTAAGAAATTTAGCACACACGTAGATGGTAACTTGGATAATCACATAGGATTTATCCCAAAAAATGACCCAGTGGGACTTTTAACCACGCGTGCATCGCCGCGGGCTAGTTTAAAATACTTAGATAAATCCATAGTTAATGTCAGGCTCTTATCTGAAGTTTTTTATTTTATGTGATAGGTCAGCTACACACGGGTCTCCTGATGGTAATAGACAACCGCGGCCTAAAAACCCATAGATAATAAAGGTGCGTCGCTATCGTAAGTTCGTGATGCTAGGCCTACTATGCAAGTTTACCGACTACCCTACCCTCCGGACCGAAACATGACCTAGTCATTATGGCGGTAGGAATAGGTAAGGAGGCATATCCCTACCGAACAAATTGCTGCATAGTACTCTTAGTACAGCCTACCACCAATGGTAATCTTCCTCCTTTCTTTCATCCTTACATAAGCTTATTGTGTACCTAAGTAAAATTAAACGCCATTGAAAAAATGCACGATACACTAATTTCATTATTATTATTATTTAATACTTTATTGCACACAAAAAAATTACAAAATACAGGAGAAGTAAAAACGTACAAAAGGCGAGCTTATCTCTAACTAAAGAAATGTCTTCCAGCCAACCCAAAAAAAAATAATCTGTGAATATAAAATGAAGGGCATCGTGTACAAAAAAAAATTGATTTCGTTATTAACTTGTGTACTTAGGTAACTACACAAAAATTTACAATTCTTTTAATTCCGCCAAAACTATTAAAATAGGGACATTTCAGATCCCATAACTATTATTTGAAAACATTTATCTGTTTATTACCACACGAATGAAAATAAATTTCTACAAATGTTGTCACGTGAGCTCCAATCAATTTATTTTAGTTGCAAGGAAAAAGGAAAGGAATGTTTTAAAAGAAATGTAAAATATGCAATGTACAATGAAAAGATTTATTCTAAAAAAACAAAAACTAAAAAAGAACAAAGAAACTAAAACAGACTTAGTAATTAGACGAGTGTGTCATCGTACTTATAACTACTAGTGGCCCGCCCCGGCTTCGCACGGGTATAAAACATACATATAAACCTTCGTCTTTAAACACTTT
The DNA here is from genome assembly GCA_002245505.1 of Calephelis nemesis. Classification (NCBI taxonomy): domain Eukaryota; kingdom Metazoa; phylum Arthropoda; class Insecta; order Lepidoptera; family Riodinidae; genus Calephelis; species Calephelis nemesis. The sequence continues at coordinate 213,723 of NJDD01000172.1, forward strand.
TAACCACAGACAGAGAACGCGACTTTGATTTATACTATGTAGTAATATATTAATTAATTAATCCCTATTTTCCTTTCACGCGTCAACGGATTGACCAATTATGGCTGTTATTTTTTTGGTGTATTAATTATTGCCAGGAAAAGTTCATATGAAGAGAAAAACTGGGAAAACTTAAAATTTATAGAAAAAAACAATAATTAAAATTTTCTCATTATGTAATAGAATTTTTTTGTTTATTGTTTGTTCATGTTTAGTCTTCAGCCAGTAGCTATCAATGGAAAGCGGTAAGAAGTTCGCTAGGCTAGTCACATACAAAAGGCTCTTAGAGCATTCTTAAAAACTGTCGATGTTTGAACTTGGATGTCTCGAATTCCACACGGCAATAAATTACTAAATTTTACAGACTTAAAAGTAAATAAACGACAATCAGAATTAAACGAATATGATTTAGTCATATTTTGTTGTCAATAACACTCACATTACTAAATAATTTTAAATTATCATAAATAATATAATAAATCAACTAATATCATAAATACGAAAGTATGTATGTTGGTTTGCTACTCCTTCACGTAAAAACTATTTAACCGGTTCATGAAATTTGGCTCACACATACCTAGAGGTAACTTGTATTAACACATAGGATAGATTCTATCACGAAAAAATGTTCCTGGGGGACCACAACCCGCGCAGGCAACGCAGCGGGCAACAGCTAGTTTTTAATAATTAAAGCCATTTATAGTATCAGTATTTCTGGTGACATCGGTGTTTTTATTTTTACGAATAAACACAAAAATCTACCAACGCATGTATATATACACTATCATAATAAATAATAAATAACTTATTCTATAAATCTTTAGAAGCGAAGTAGTATGAGACTTCTATCATATACAGGGGAAACCGCGAGAAAATGGTATTATAGTTAATATAATAATAGCGAAAGTTTCTAAATTACAGTGCATATAAAAGACATCAACGAGTTGAAATTAGAATATGACAGGTGCCATTACTGTCTCTTTTAATAATTGTGTTTAGAAAAAGCCTCTCTTTACTTTTACGAATTTGAGTTTTCACTTTTGCTAACATAACGTTCCTTATTATTTCCTGCTATTCATTGTTGGCATTTGAGAGAACTTCATTGTTAGTATTAGTAATTGTCCCTAGTAATTTTCCAATTTTCTAATAAAAATAATGTAGACCTTGATTGTATATATGCCCGGTTGCCGATAGGCTTACCACCTATCATATGTGGGACTTAGTGTCTTTAGATAGTCGTGGTACCAGGGTATGGTTATGCTTCTTCCGACCTCTTCGGGACATGGGCGTCAGGATAATTTTTGTCCCTAATAAGTAAAATGGAAAAAATGAAATAACCATCTCTAGACTATTTTCATTTATATTATCGTATTAAAAATAAAATTTTGTACAGAAACAATAAATTGTAGTTTTCTTTTGTAATATAACACCTTTTACCCTCGGATTCGCTCGCATTTAAGTCAATAAAAAAGTACCTTATACTACTTTTAATAGTACAGAGTTTCGTGATGTTGGTTAAAACTTTTTCGCTTCGAAGTGTAACAAACAAACTTAGAATCGCATTTATAATATTAGTAAATTTTTCTAATAATTTTTCGTTGGGGTACCACGTCGCAATTTTTTAAATTCTTTTTTAGAAAGATAGGTGATGGTTATATGGTCACACCTATATTTTATCAACATCCTAACATCTCCCAGTTACAATACCAGTATTTCAGAAACGAAAAATGTATGCATTTTTAAGTATAGTTATTTAAAACTGCTTATCGGATCCTGATAAAACAAGTATTGGCTCCATATCCTCGGAATCATAACCTATATTTTTCGAAAATAACCATCAAAATTGGATAGTTATTGGCGGAATAATCACGTAACAAACATATAAAACATACAGTCGAATGTGAAACGCCCTCCTATTTTAGAGTTAGTTAAAAGTATCACCAATAACGAGATCATCAAAGTAAAAATGTGTGCACTAATAAGTATACTTAATAAGTATAACTCAAAACCTGTTAGTCGGTTCATAAAAAAAAACTAATACGGGACCACCTCGGAATTATAACCTATCTTTATCACAATCAAAATTGGTTGCCTATTAGCCGAGTAATCGAGTAACAAACAAAAAATACATTCGAATTGAGAACCTTATAGAGTCTATAGAGAACTGTAGCCTTTTGGTTAATTGACATAGACTCAAGTAGAAGTAAAATTAGCTTGATAAAGTACTCTGTATCACAGTGTTACAGATACTGTAATAACTTAATTACTTCAAATTTATAAACAAATACATTAGAAGTTTGTCCGTTCAGTTGTAAAAAATGTAATTGTAAAAATGCAAATGAACTCTGAACTTATTTAAAAAAACGTGCAAGTAAATTAAAATGGGGAACGCACCACATTTTTATTTGTCTGTATGTCTGTCTGTATCACGACCACTATTTACGCCGAATCTACTGAACCGATCGTGAAATGATTTGAATTGTGCTTCGAATTCGTAATTATTTCTGACAATAACAATATCTTGAATACGTATTAACTAATATAAATCGGGTTAGCTTTTACTGCAAATAGTCGCGAATTTCGCGGATACATTCATAAATATAATCAATATACTTTCTTATGTTCACGCCAAGTCCCTTACAGGGTAAACAGAGTACCGAGAGTCAAAAATTTACGATCCTTGCAAACTACTAGTTCTCTTCAAACAAACACACCTGTTTTGGAAGACTCTTGACACCACCCCCGGAAAGAACCCGATCGATTTGTTCGTGGAACGTCAACTTAGATCTACCCAGGTGTATACTTCCATCCACATTCGCATTATATATATTTTGTCAATCTTTCATCTGCCATTCATTTGCCATTTTTACACAATACTTTCTTTCATACCCACTCTTTTTGAATTTCGCTGTTACGAATAGTAAATACTTATATAATCATAACTAATTTAAATCGGGTCATCGTTTGCAGCAAATAATGTGGATTTCGTTATTAAAAGAAAGATAAGATATATGAATCAAAACAATACCTTTCCCTTGGTTTAGTTAGGATAAGGCCCGGTTCCTTTATTCAAGAAACGACTGGTTTTGCTTACAAGTGGTTGTTTTTTTAACGAATTGTGCAATCTTTAATTACAGTCGTTCGTTTACGATTGTTAACTCAAAACATTTTGCATGACTATAATCAATGCTTTGTAACTTTTAGGCAAACTACGAGTGGGCATACTGAATGAGTACGGTTCGTTGATCATAGGCACCTGACTTATGCCCGGTTCCTACAATCAACGAATCGTAATCCGTCAGCTAAACCATTCGTAGTTTGTTCAAAAGTAACGGAGCGTTAGAATCAATAGTCGGAAACGAGCAACCTTTGCTAGTAATCTTACTAAGCGTACAAAATACTACCATCCGTAATTAAAACGACTCGTTTTTTGAATATAGGAACCGGGCATTAAGTCGCTGCAGAACTTTACCTAGTCTGGTCAATTAGTGAATCTATCAATCGATAGTTGAATTCTTTCTAGATATCCTATTAGACATACAAATTTACGCAATTATAAAAAAATGTGGTTGGAAAAAATTTATCTACATGCCCGAAGAGATAGGCAGATGTACTCACGGTTAGCTGACGACACTAAATGTCATATGTGATAAGTGGCAAACCTGTCGCCAACTAGCCATAATATATCCAAAACTGGGCGACGACATATCCATAAGGAAATTGAAAATATTTTTTTTTGTTGAAATTTACTACAAAATGTGGAAACAACCCGTGCATTATTTTTTTTTATTGTATTTATTGTTACAGCAACTAATAATACTAAAACATCAATAAATGCACTACTTAAACTATCTACTAAGAGTTTATGTCTAATGCTACATTCGGTCATTCACTTATAAAATACTTTTTTGATTTGTACTCAATATTTTTTTGGTTATAGATACTTTGATGAGAGGATCCATATTATTTAATAAGAGCGGTACTAAATACTTTGTCGTACGGTTACACGTTTCTCTACAATCTATATTTGGTCATATTATATTCATACATATACAGAACGTTATAATATATTCTGTTTTTTCTACTACTGCTAAATTTATGATTTAGAATAGAATTTGGAATGATCTGTAAATTACGTATTACATTTTTTTTTGTTTCGTTATTAAAAGTAATGAATAAAATTGGAATGAACACACTTTAATGAATTATAGCAAAATTCACATTTTGACTTTTATTCCTAAAATAAAGTAACCTTACTTGAAACATGGAGTACCTATCTACCAAATCATACCACGATCGGTTCAGTAAATTCAGAGTGAAACTCAATCGGAATACAGACAGACAATCATACAGCCAAAATCTTTTTTAACATTTTTAGTCATCTGCAAACCTTTTTTTTAAATATCTTTAGTGCAAAATAGCAAATAGTTTCTTCAGTTTTATTAAAAAGTCGTTGTGTTACAAAATTTCTCTTCAAAAGAATTTTCTGCAGACAGTAACTACCCCAATAAAAAAACAAAAAAAAATAATTATAAAAATTGGTCCATCCATTCAGGCATGATGTGATGACGAAGGGAAACGAAAATAGATCCAATTTATTTAAAATCGGTCCAATAAGTGTGAATGTATCTTTAGTTGAAAGTCCAACCAACTTTTGGCGGTGCGAACCTGTAGGGCGAAGGCTGGTTTATATTTGTGTACTTCATAAAAATACAATTGGTAAATTGTAAAATGAAATTGCAGCGGCTCGAGGGGGCGGGAGCGGTGGCGCAGATGCTGATGAAAATTTAAAGGAACCAGTGGGGGTACATGTATGGTACAAAACATAAACGCTACATGTCACACTGTGTTTATTGCCTTTGTGGTCTAGCAGGCCAGTGTGGGACTTGACTTCATTAGGTCCCGGTTTAATCCCCAGCTCGGGTAACAAAAAAAAAATTAATAAAATATTTTTACCAGGAATTGGTTATGTGCACACAGCTGCCTTAAGGCAGGGATGTTGAACCTTTTTTTCAAGTCTACCAACTACTCTAACCCCGTAAAGAGGTAAGCGTAGGTAGGTTGCAACGTTTTTACCTGGATAAGTTACTGCACAGCATACTACCAAAGGTGTTATTTTTGGTAATGACATTCAACATAATATGTTCATCTTTTGAAGGCGTATGGTCTATCCTATTCCCTAGACTAGTGGTCCAGGGAAAGTTTGAGACAGTTGTCAAAATAGAAGGAAAACCTGAAAACATTTGTCATATTATTTTAAACTTAAATGTTTATATAATATGCATGGTGCCGGTTTCTGTTTTTTAGATACTGTGTTTGTAATTCATAATTTAGTAATTAATTTTTGTCTTCATGCAATATGTATAGCAATTGTATATATTGTGTCAAGAAATGAAAAGCACACATACATACAAACAAAGGGATACAAATAAAAATGCGAAAATGTTTAAAATATTCCACTTTGTCTTAATAACTCTAATAGTGATATTATTATACTATTAAGACACGCGGCTGTATGTCAGAACAAATTGAAAAAATAACAGATTTAGCAGCGCAGTATTTAAAATTACTACAACCATTTTGAACTACTTTTGACCCCTCACACCTCGAAAACTGTGTAACTACAATACAAAATTTGGAAATTATTTTAATTTCTTACTTCAAAAAGCAAAACTTCATAAACGTAGCTCTAACAGTTATCAACACGACGTTAAAAACCCAGCATTTTTGTAACTGATTGACGCACTCAGATAAACGTACAGGTCAAAAATCAAACTTCGACGATTTCATATTTAGTAACAGTCTCGAAGTTAAGTGAAATTTTCGAATTTTAACACTGAACTTTGCAGCAATAGATTTTAATTTCATGAATAAATTCTCCAAATACGTTCAGTCTTAATAAATAATATTTACCTTTAACTTTGCTATAATTCGCATTTATGTTTTTAACGGAATCTAAATCACAAATTAATAATGTTAATATTACACCTTACAATAAATTCTTCATAAACCTTGGTTTGGTCTTGAGATAAGATTTTGATTAGAATGCAAACAATACCAAAATTTCTAAAAAAAAATGTTCTTTCCATAAGTCCCATTCTTCATAATGATACTTTAAGCACTTACTCTTCCATATTGGAATACGCCGATATTTGCTATCCAGATGCCACTGAAGAATGTTTTAATATACTTGATCGTCTGCAAAATGTAGAAATTCGTTTCAATTTCAATCTCAAGAAATTTGATTATATTTCCATGTTTGGAAAGCGGCTCAAGTGGATCCCTATTCGTGAGCGCAGAAACCTTTATGGTCTCTTTTTTATAATATTGGAAAGCAAACAAGCAGACGGATTTCCTGATGGTAAGAAATTCACGCCGCCAACAAAAATGGTAATGGTGCGTTGCTAACCTGAGTCCGGGATCTTAGGCCTGGAGCAAAATTAAGTTTAAGCTGTCGTGTCCTCCGAACTGGAACACGTCTACGGCAAGCACTGACGTTATAACGACAGGTTAGGACAGGAATAGGTGAGAAGGTGATACCAATCCGGCGAGTCGTTGCAAAACGCTACCACCTAGTATTCTCTGTCTCTACTTCCTCCATTAGTCTCTGTTTCCTTTTCAAAGTTAAAGCAGCTTCTCGTAAATATCAGTACGAGCGTTTTACATTTTTCATTATTTTGGTTCAGATTATCCTCCACGCCTTCGTGGAATTTTCAAAGTCGTTTACAGTTCCACGAAGCCATATAAATATTCTTTTACTTTTAATAGTGAAACTCTGGAATTCATTGCCTTATGAAATTTGGAGCATTCAAACATTGGCAGTAAGTAGCAGCAATGGAGCATTTCAGTAATTACCACTTTAGTCTTATTTAGTATTAAAGATCGTGTTTTGTTTTATGTAGTAATTTTGTGTATATATATTCTTCGCTATAATATATTCTACATTTTTTTATGCATTTTCTTTATGTTGAGTTTACTAGAAGAAATTTCTTTTACAGATAAGGTTTTATATAATTTTACACAACACCAAAGTAACTTTTTTTGTGTATGTATTGAATTAAATATATAAAGTTAGCCTGTTGGTCAACGTAAGTACCGTCGCGTTAGTATAGTTAAGTTGAATATACTTCTTTTATGGTATTGGAAGGCAAACAAGCAGACGGATTCCCTGACGGTAATAAATTCAGACCTCCTAAAGCCTTCAAAGGTTCTAACAGTGCGTTGCCAACCTGAGGCTGAGATGTGAGGCCTTGAGCAAAAGTAAGTATACCGGCTCCCTTATCTTCCCTACCGAAACACGTTAGGTAACATTAAAAAGAATAGGTAAGGCGGCGGTATCAATCTGGGTGAGTCGCTGCGAAACTCTACCACCTAGTAAGATGTCACAGCGTTTGTGACGGTAAGCCTATGCTCGCCTTTTACGAATAAAAACATACGATATTCAAAAATATCTTATAACTTCGGCCATATCTGTTTACGCTAACGCTTGTAGCTTTTCAGTATGTAAAGATCCGAGGGGGCAGTGGCCACAGAGCCCGGTGCGACCTCGGAGCAGTGACCGCCTCCCGGTTGCTGCAGCCTGCAGCGCTCCATGTCTCTCGCCGATCCGACAACATGTCATTCGCTAACTATGTTACAGTTACAATTAACTACCATTTCCTTTTTTTATCTTTTTGTCTATTTCCGTAGGGCTCAGGTTTTCAACCTATAGGTACAATATGTTTGTTTGCCTAAACAAACACTATCAAACTCTAAATTTTTGGAGGGGTAGGAAGAAAAAGTCACATTCATGGATATTTTTACAATCTCATCGTGTGGAAACAAACAATTATTATAATTTAAGATAATCAAGCTTCATCAGCAAAGTTTAATTAAAAGCATTGTGAGTTCAGTTAATTAAAAGTGACACCTAACTATACTGACCAACTACGAGGCTCGGGTACGATTCTCGACGGGGGTAGGCTTAGGTCTGCATTTCCGGGTCTGGGTGCTCATTATTTTTTTCTGGTATCTATATAAGTATTTCTAATATTACAATCGTTGACTAACACCCATAACACAAGCATATAATTTGCTTACTTTGGGGTTATATTTGATTTGTAAAACTTGTCCAGGGATATTTAACAGTTAACGACCAAACACGAAAGTTTGGAAAGTTAAGGATCACCTAAAAAGTATGATCTTTCAAATAAAAAAAATTAAAAACCTTTTAAAGATGACAGAGAAATCGTTCAACATACTTACACAAAACAATGACGCTTTCCGCTGTCTGATCCTATATAATATATTTAAATCTTAAACTCTGAAATGAATTTTGTTGCGGGTTTCTTAACAGATAGCATAACTTACGTAGTACGTGTGTTTTTCATGTCACTCCTCTTAAACGGCTCTACTAATTTGGTTGACATTTTGTATATAAAATCAATAGCTTTCTGAATGGATTGAAAACACAAATTGATCGGGTGGCATTCCATTCCTATCGGTATGTCACCAAATAAAGAGAGTGCACTTAGTGTTAACTGGGATTTAGTTAGTTAGTTTATTTATATAGATTTTACCGTCTCGTTAGTTGAGAGATTGGCATACACGGCTTACGCTACCAAACAACAGCTAGGCTCATATTCGATACCCAACCTTGACAGATATTTGTGTAATACCCAGATATCTGCATATCTGGATCTAGTATGGTTATTTTTTTTGTTATCTCTTTAAATATTTTTATGCATTAACATATCTTAAGACCAAGTTCCTTGTGGGATAGGCGGAGAGTATCGATTTAAAATGTCACGATCATTCCATGTCTAGTTTGCTTTCGCTATTTGACAGCAAAAATAACGTAAACATTAAACTCAAAGCTAGAAAGGCTTACATTTCATTGGGATGCAACTGCCGCCGGTCCGGGCAACATATCCACTGCATAAGCGGCTCCGAGATACAAACTGGTTTTATGTCTGGATATTTTATAGCAGTCTGTTGAAATTAATACTGAAGCTCCGTCTCGCCTGAAGTATGGTTTCGAATTTGTATAAGAAGCTTATTTTGTATCTCACTGCAGAAGGATTAATAATTAAATACGGTTTTCGTGAATTTATTTTGTCTGGGTGTTAAAATTTATGTCGGTTTTACGTACGATGGCTTCCATCATTTGTATCAGGTAAAATTGTTTTATTATTGAAAATAAAACAGTGTTCTTTTATAAAAGGCGTCCAAATAAGGTTTTTCAAATGAAATGAAAAAACATTTATGTTCGGATTATTGTTAAAAATATATTACAAAGTTGTTAAGGCATTCCAACATATTCTACCAACTGGTGGTGAGCAGATATTTTTGCCTTTCTGACCAAACCATCCTCAATGCATCACTATCACCCTAGCGTTTATCCCAGTTGTTCCTCGTGTTCAAAAGTGGGAAATCATGGTCCGCCTTCCCACTCCTGCTTTTTCAATTCGCCCGGTCTTCGGTATCTTTAAGTGAATCTATTGGCATACATGTCTTATTCGATATCTATCCGATATTACTTGATTCAATCTCTTTTACCTTCGGCTATGAGTTTATTTATATGGAGTGAGAGAATTGTACGTATCCGGTCAAGCCACCTCAAAAATCAAGTGGGAGAGTCATAGTCACGGTGTTAGTAGGAAATGAACTGATTCTCAACTCTTACAGCTGCTACGAAAGCAGTGTATATATTCGTCAAACGAGTTCGATGAAAACTAATTTTCTATATCTTTCTAACGATGGGGTTGGATGTATTCTTAATGCTAATAGTCTATTAGTAATAATTATCAGTATTATATTAATAATAGCCTTTTATATATAATAATTCTTACCTTACCTGGTGAAAAGTGAAGAAAGTGTCGAAAGTAGAATTATACCTTAGTATAAAGGAGTAAATACCTTTCTTTAAAGACGCCTTTGGCATCTTTAGGCGGCGTGAATTTCTTACCAACAGGAAATCCGTCTGCTGATTTGCCTTCCAACCTAAAAAAGACGCTTAAGTTGCAATGCTACGGAAATACCTTCATAGGCAGAGAATTACATTCCTCAACTTTTCGAATAATATTAGTGAATTAGAATTAGAAAATCATTTCACACAAACCATACAAAAGACATTTGTGACTGGGAAGAGCCGGCGGAAGAAATTCAGCGGGTTTATCTTTCCTCTTTATTTTACAATACGTAAACAATAATTAAAGTATTAATACATTGCATTTATAAGAGATTGTCATGAGCAACAATTAATTCTAAGCATTCTTATCTGCTAAAAATTATAACGATTTAATAATAATCATCTATAATTATAAAAAGACTTTTTAATTAATAAATTTAAGAAATCAGGAAGTTTATTGTGAAAACGTATATATTGATCCTTTTAAGACGTGGAATAGATATTCGCGTAAATAAGAATATGTATGTATATTTAGGGGGTATTTTTCTATCCAAAAGAGCGTAATTCACCTCAGACTTACGATCCCAGTGCCAGTCTAAGTCTGATAAAAGAATACTAGAGAAATCAAGGAATATACTTAATTCTTGTGCAACTACTTAGATAATATCATTTATGTAACCGAAGTTGGTTTTTTGTAGTTTCACTGAGCTAATATATAAAAAAATCATACAGTCGAAATGATAACCTACTCTTTTTAGACTCGGTTAAAAATAGGGACTATTACAATATAACTGTTCTAAAGTGGGTGTTAGAGGAAAAAGTTTGGGAGCCTCTGGATTCTAATACCTTATATTAGCTACTAAAAACATTGAGTTATCATATCCTTCGAAATAAAGACTTCTTAACATCAACAAATATAATATTCATTTGGTATGTATTTATGCATTTTATGCATTACATATTTATACAAGTTTATGATTTTTTTTTGTTAAATGTATGTATAAAATATGTATTTACATTTGTGTTTTATCTATTTCTACATTTTATACTTAGATTTATTATAAGTTTGTGTAAGCGGTATCTACTTATAATAATTCGATAAGATTAATGTACTTAAAAAAAGTTGTTTATCTATTTATTCTTAAATGTTAGGATAAATTGGGATATTCTTATACAGTAGGAAATCCTTTAGGATCAATTCCCTTATAATTAAAGTGTTTAAAATGGTTTCTTTTTAAGTTTTTCGACAAATAAAGGAATCTTTTTCTTATACTTGTTAGAAAGTTGATATTTATGATTTATCTAACACTATTTAAATCAAGAATATAACTCAAGTTTTCGTCCAAACATAAAATTAAAAAAGCTCAAATTTTACAAGAGGTAAATATTTTTTTATGAAATTTGTTTGGCAAACAAGCAGACGGATTTCCACCACAGGAGATAATAGTGCGTTGTTAACCTTTAGGCCGGCAATAGGTGGTAATAGTGCGTTGCTAACTTCGAGCGAAAGTAAGTTTACCGGCTACCTTACCCTCCGAACCAGAACACTTCAACGGTAAGCACTGACGTTATGGTAGCAGGAATAGGTAAGGCGGTGGTACCAATCCGGGTGAGTAACTGCAAAACTCTACCACCTAGTCAGATGTCATGGTGTTAGTGATGGTAAGCGTATTAACGTATAGCCTTTTACGAGGTGCCTGGCAAAAAGGCAGATGGTCTATTCTGCAGAGGAGCCCGGACCAACACGGAAACACGGTGTAACGAATCCAAGTAAGAGTGGAATGGAAAGAAAGTGGTGGTGTTAAAAATTAGAAACGTTGTGCTCCACTGGTCAGATGAAAGATTGACAAAGCAAAGATATACAATGCGAATGTGGATGTATGTAGGTACCCGGGGAGACCAAGGTTGACATACCACGAAAAAATCACTCGGATATTATGCGAGGGTGGTATCAAGAGTTAGCGAAACCGGCATGTTTGTTCATACAAACGTGCCGGTTTCGGTGTAATAAATGTGAAGGGAGCCAGACAGGTCTACCAGGATCGTGAGATTTGGAAGACCTATCACTCTCTCACTCATTCTACTTTATTACATATTTCTCTTGCTGTTTTAGTTAATAGTGTCTTCAGCTAGTTGTGGGTGTCCTGTTTGTGTCTCTGTGAAGATGTTTTTCTTATATTTTTTACTATTTAATCTACAAAATCCAATGGGTTCACTTGACGCTAGAGTTACGAACCATTTAGCATCGCGGCCTCCCCTACTACAATTTTGATCGGGATTTTATTAATTAAAGGATAGGGCTTAAAAGGAACTTATTTTACAGAACACAAGTTCTGTTTTATCAACATGGCTACAAAAGTATGAGATGACTGAAGAAATGAAAAGAGACTTCGTAATATGAGTAGGTTAAATAACCTTCCCGGTTCGACTTCTATTTTTTCATGTATGTTAATCTATTTCTCTGTCGTTTCTGAAGATATTGAAAAAAATATTTTTTCGTTTTAGAGATCGTACTTCCAAGGTGGTGCCACTGCGACCAATCTGATAATTGAATCTTGTTTTCTTACGAATGTTTATTATTTTATTATATCAATAATTCTGAAGCAATTTTGAAAATTCCTTTTGTATTTGACAGAGTGTACTTTCGAGATTGTCTTATTACACTAGCTACCAAGTCTGTATTTGCCAACGGAATCCCAAGGAAATCGCGACAAATACCATTTTTTATATAGATAACTTGCTTATTGAAATCAAAGTCGTTTTTTTTGCACTTTGAGTTTTATTTAATCTACTCGTACACATTGTAATCTGTTTTAGTGTTTCAAAAAAAACTTAGCAAGTATTTTAATATTATTTATTAAAACAACTTTTTTATATTATCTTATTAACGCTATCATAAAACATTGTATTATGTAACTACCCGTTTGCCTCGGCTTCACACGATTGGACAAATTACTTTTTTAAATAATCCTATACTGTCCTTTAGTTTATCAAAGATAATGTCGGATTATAATAATCAAAGATTTTTTCAAACATTTTAACAGATTGGCATTTGGCAGCTTATTCAATTTAAACAAGCTTAAAAATCTTTCATATATTTCTAATCTTATAAATATAAAAACCAATGAAACCGTCGGGTTAGCCGGTAAGCCATTTTTGAATGCGTTCATACAGGTGGAAGTTCCCGACGTATGAGAGTTCAACGTAATGTCAAACACCTATCTATATCAGAAATAATTTTAGTACCTAAATATAAACCGTGCATAAGAATTCACAACAGAGCTCGCGAGACGGTGAGATAGTGCGTGTCTCTGTTCCGTTGGCAATCGGCGCGACATTGTCGGCGTCGACACGGACGGTACACGTTGCCCCTCGACTATTTTAAACGCAGAGCGGTGCACGTGGCTCGTGTTGAGGTCGTTTCGGATTTTTGTGAACCGTAACCTTCGACCCTATGGGCAGAGGATCCGCGGACAGCACCAGTCCGCCGAGGTACCCGCACACGTCCGCCGTACATATCGCATCACCGCCCGCCCGCAATTTCGCGTAAAATTGGCAGCACACGTCG
>NJDD01000172.1:227408-245230 GCA_002245505.1 Calephelis nemesis
CCCCGCCGAAGATGCGGCCCCCTGCGCGAGCGCGCCACCCAACACCACTGAGCTGCCCGCGCCGCCGACTCCGCCGACACCACCGACACCACCGCCGACGGCGAACACTGGTCAGTACCCATACACCATACGACTAGACAATCAGATAAGTACATATAACACTCTACCCAAACCCTAGTTATATTTTAACAGTACACTTTGGAGACACGCCTACCGATATAACAATTAATAAAAAATAGCTGTCTACAAGAGTATTTTTAAAAAGCCAGATCCAACATTTTCACTTATTCGACTACACGTGTTTAATAATGTTCTAAGATTGTAGAAAATGTTTTCATTTCCAGCTTTTCTAGCTAATAACTAATGAATTATTACCTAATTTAAACTTTTAAAAATGCATGTTTATATTTATTTATGTTAATAGTTTTGATATTTCTGCAACAACGCATTGTCCTAATCTGATGAAAAATTCAAAAAACAAACAATGAAATCTTTCAAATAACAATAACCCCTTTAACAAGTACGGTACACTTATTAGGAAAAAGTATTGAATTTTAAATTGAACAATAAACATTTAGTAAAATTAATCTGATTTTAGTTTCTATATAATAATCACTACACTAACATATTATTTAGGAAAAAAATTTAGTAAAATTATCTAATCTAATTTTAGTTTACTATATCCATATATTTATATTAATTAGTTTCTCTTAAAATTATGTAGGAAATTTCTACCATTTATACACATGCACAGCATCAGATATATTCCGATGAATGTTCCATCACAATCGGTCCAGTTGTTATAAGGATAAGTCAAAACAAAATAGATATTTTGTATATATATATATCTATTAAATTTACTTCACTCTTAAAAGTTTAATGGAGCTGTCAGTTTTGGCAATTTACACGCCACAAAAAATTTCCTTTATTTTTTGTTAATTTTTTGAAAAGTCTAAACAAATCACACAAACTATCTAACTGAAGTAAGCAAATTATATACTTATGTTATGAGTGTTAGTTACAATAGAATATGCATAATACTACTCAAATAGATACCCAAAAACAGACGTCTATGCTCCCAACAAATACCCGTCTAGTCATAAATCAAACCTGTGCCACGTGGATGGTGGATCATTCTTGGAGCACTTACTCCATATATATACGTTATATGTATATATACGTTAACATCTCGACCACAAGACAATCATCCTACGATGCTTACATTTTTATTTGCATCTAGCTGTTATCCGCGTGGTCTGTGTTAATCTAAGTCACCCTCTATGTGTGTACCAAAATGGATGAAAATCGGTTCAGCAGTTTTTGCGTGCAGGAGCAACAAACGAACAGGCAAACTTTCGCATTTATAATTTAATTTAAAAAAAAATAGTAGAATATTTTTATATATTTAGAGTCGGCTTATTTGCATTAAGTACATACATAAATTAATGTCTTAATAATTACATAAACGCAAAAATAAATTAGTAGTTTATTCAAAGTCCTAAGAATACTTTACATAACATATTCTAAAATAAGTAGACAAAAGTAACTTATTTGTAATAAGAGGAGTTTATTTTTATTCTTAATGAGTGTAATAATGATTTTCTTGAGATGAAACTAGACAGATGCTTCCCATCAGCTGTTGCCTGACGTCGGACTAATGATAACAATTATACAGTAAACAAACAAGTTATTAAAAACCCAACTGCACGTATAATTTTAAAATCGCTCAGCAAAACTAATGACCTAAATTTTTAAACTGATATTTGGTTTGGTCATTTCGACTAATATTTTTAAAGTTATACTTCTTTTGGCACAATTTGAAAAAATGACAGTGAATTTTTACGATACGCGCCCACACTAAAAGGTAAAAGTAACAGTCTAAAGTTAGTTCATTTTTTAATTTTTTTGCCCCTTTTTGGGGCCGTCTAAGACCTTTAGGCCATGCTGCCACGTGTTCCATATTAATAATTCTTATACAGTCCTTAGTCACATGTCTTTCGTATTAATTAATTCTTACACAGTCGTTAGTCACTGTTTACAAAGTCTTGTCAGGGTCTTGAGTAAAGCGGTGGTCACTTTACACACGCTCACGTTGGGAGATTTGGCGGCAGCAAGGAAGTTCACGATACACTAAATTCTTCATGATTATTTCATTTGTTCACTTTCACTGAATAAAATTAAATTAATTCCCACCTAAATTAACTAATTTTTATCATAATTTACACTAAATTCAATAATTGTGAAAAAATTATGACCGTCTTGATTCACGGTGGCGCCAAAACCCCCTTTTTTTAGGTTAATTTTCCCCTTTCTGGCGCCGGCTAAGACCCCTAAGCCATGCTGCCATGTTTTTCGTACATATATAAATAAATAAAGTCATGTCAGGGTCTTAAAGCGGCGGTTTCTTACTCAAACTCGTCTATGATATTTGGCGGCAGCGAGGAAATTCACGATACACTAATTTCTTCATAGTTATTTCATTTGTGTACTTTAATTAAATAAAATTAAACTAATTCCTACCTAAATTAACTAATTTTACTCATAATTTACACTAAATTCAATAATTGTGAAAAAATATCGACCATCTTCATTTTTTGTTTCTTTAGGTTTTGGTATGTACGTTAGCATTTAGCCATTAGTAAAGTAGAAATTTGCATCGAATTTATAAAAATCGGTTTTCAATTATAATAAGTCGTGTGTTGTCAATAAATCAAGTTAGAGTAAAGTCAAGCTTGAGTAAAGCGGTGGCTTCATTGGGTACTCAAGCTCATGTAGTGAAATTTAGCGGCAACGAGGAAATACACGATATGCTAATTTCTTCATGACTATTTCATTTGTGCACTTTCACTGAACAAAATTGTATAAAATGCCACCAAAATTGACTAATTTCACTCAATATAAACACAAAATTCAATCATTATAAAAAACTTCGTCCATCTTTTCTCTACAAGGCGCCAAAACCCCTGAGGTAATTGCTAAATAGATAAAAGCAACAGTCTGAAGTTAATTGCTAAACAGATAAAAGTAATAGTCTGAAGTTAGTTGATAAACTTTTTCATAAGTTTTGTAAGAAGTGCTACTAACATAAATATTTGTTATTTTTGGATTTTTACGCTAAAGAAGTATAACTTCTTCCGCACATACATCAGTACACACTCTTTTTCAAAATTGGGTACATATAATGAAACATATCTCCTGCTGTTACCGTCAAATAAACACTGAAAGCGCGTGAAAGCTATGTATTCGTATTATACAATATTTGATAGACTTGACTTCATAAGGTTCCAGGTTCCCACAAACAAGTCGTGGGACTGCCGATAGAAGTGAAAACGGAACTATTAAGTTAAGAGTAATTAAAACTATATGCAAAAATTACATGAAATTTTTTATGTTTTATTTATAAGTTACATATGATGGGTTAAACAAATCATGAACAAAATATAAATACAACGTGGTTGAAAAAATAATTAATATACAATTATCTTGTCAGTCAGAAATAGTCGATGTATATACGTGTACACAGGCTACTGCGCGTGCGCTAGTCTGGCTCTCCATAGCTATAGATATACTATTATCATTAGCATGTCGGTGACGCGAACCGAGGATTTTACCCTCTACCAAAACGCTCAACGCGCCTAAAGAAGTTTTCACTTTAATAATATAGCTCGGGATAGGTTTGGCACGTTTCACATTTTGATAGTGCGTGTCTTCGGTTACTCTCTCGGTAACTCTTTGGTGATGCAGGCCTGAAGATATTTTTTTTCACTTAAGCAATAGTAGGTACTTACGTAAAACGTAAAAAAATAAAACATCGGCATCCAAGGATTTTAATTAATCTTCATGAAACCTTTTGGAATATGAGTAGCCAAACATTGTTTGAGGAGTTGTCGTTTATATGCAACACATTCCAAAATGTTTCACGAAAATTTAGTGAATAACCTGGATTCCAAGTTGTAAATCTTACACCTCCTACAACAAGGTCCAATGTGATAAATGTGACGTGTTGAAAAAATGGAATAAAAATTTAATGCATGAAAGGATTGCGGTTTTATAATAATAAAAATAAATCATCTTTTTTTCACATAAACCTACAAGAGGCACTTGTGACGGGTCTATATAACGGGTTTTGTTTTTAATGTCAGTATTTTTGATAACTTTGACACAAATAACAACATTTTGGGTTAACAACATAATGTGTAGAATATAATATGATATACTAAAACACATAATATCATGGTATTTTGTTTTAGCACTTGACCTTTGCTTGGGTAAAATTTGATTGGAATTCTCAGTAGCTCAAATGGTTAGAGCATCATTGGCTTGAGGCGAAAGGGTACAGGTTCAAATCCTGTCTGTTACGAATTGTTTCTTCCTTCAAGATTTGTAAATATCATATCATGTCCAGGTCCGATGAGTAGAATAGACCATCGGCTTCTTTTAAAGGCAGCTCGTAAGAGGCGAGCACAGGTTGACCAACAAGACCACTTGTGGTAGAGTACAGCTGTGCAACAACTTGCCCGAATAGGAATCCACCACCTTATTTATTCCTGCCACCTTAAAGACTATGTCACGTTTCAGTTCGGTAGGTAGGGCAAAATAGGCCTAAAATCCCGGCCTCCGGATAGCAACGTAACATCTACGATGTCTATAGGCCACGGTTGTCTCTTACCATCAGGAGAGCCGTGTGCCTCTTCGCCGACCTCTTATTTAAAAAAAACCTATAATTTAAATTGAAAACAAAAAACTGATTGCACTTGATTTGATAGTGCAGATGATTTTGTAGATAAATGAAAAAGACCTTGAGAGTTTGTTTGCTTAGGGTGTGATTGTACTGCGTCAGATACGGCGACGTAAGTCCGAGACTGTGTTAACGACTCATATTATTGCAAATTTTTGTAATGGTAGATAGAAAAAAATAAAAAAAATCTTTTCAATTTCTCTTAATGTCTATCATTATGTACTAAAGTTGGAAATAGCTTTTAAGTGTTAATCACTTGTGCCAAAGTGTGCCATATAAATCAAATTTCCATAACTATGACAGTCACTGTGCACTTCTTTTGTGGGTTTCGCATCTATCACTATCTATCACTGTCATGTTTTTTTAAATATATTTGTACAGTAAATAATTAAATAAATAAAAAAAACATAAAATTATTGACATCATACAATTCATACTATACTATTAATATTAGTTATCTTAAATACTATTAAAAATATTTCTTAATACGTTATTATTTATTGCTATTTTATCATACAGCATGCTCTTAATGTGTGTGTGAGTGTGATATTTGTATGTGGTGTGAGTTGTGTGTGTTTTTCTGTATTTAGAGCTGATATTTATTGCGATTTATGATTTTATGATTTTTTTACTTTTAAAAGCGATTTCGTAATCATCTGTTTGTGTCATCAGTCATTCACATTTTACCTTTTTACAATCAAGCAAAGGCATTGAGTTAATATTTATGTTTTATTTTTTATATCACAAAACTAAAGTCTTTGTATATTGCTTTGGGGACACAATATACAAAGATATATACAAACAACTGCATCGTTTATTTACATTAACAGGGCCAAATTTTAAAGTTTATGCATTTTTACCATGGTCTGTAATGTAAATAATTTTCTTACTGTTAGTAATTTACATTTGGTGAAGAATAAGTACAATTTAATATATTTGTATTAATAGTGCAGATTGTGTCAATCAGAAATCTGTATTTTCAAGTATATTTAAGATGGTAGACATTAGTGGCGGTATTACAACAAGTTGATCCGGGCTCCTCTGCAGAATAGATCATCTGCCTTCCTGCCGGGCAGCTCGTAAAAGGCGAGCATAGGCTTACCGTTACTTAACCGGGACATCTGACTAGGTGATAGAGTTTTGCAGTGACTCACCGGGATTGGTATCACCGTCTTACTTATTTATGCCGCCATAACTTCAAGACGTGTTCCGGTTTATACGGTAAGGTTGCCGGTAAACTTACTTTTGCTCGAGGCCTATTATCAAGGCCATTACCACCTTTGGTGTCTTTAGGCGGCGTGGATTTCTTACCATCAGGAAATCCGTCTGCTTGTTTGCCTTCAAATATCACAAAAAAAACACAATTTAAAACATCTACTCTCGTATATAGACATAGACCATCTTATTAACAAACATGTACTAAAGTACTCAAAGGTTCAACCTTGTATTATTGTCTTTAACACTCTGTGGTACAGATAGCAGACTATAATATGAACTTTACTCTTACTCTTTAGACCGTAAGACGGTATGTTTATAAATAATACGACCGGGCATGGACCAGGCGTAGGGTTTGAAATGGGACCATACCGTTTCCCTAATGCGTGTCTCGGTGTCCCCAAAGCAATCATTTAAGCGCCATAAAACAGCTAAAAATTCCACTTTGATTTCAATAAGTAAAACATCAACACAAAAATTAATTATTTTACTCGGTTCGGTACAGTAGTACCATTTAAATTATGCGCTTCGGCTATATTCGTCACGATTCGGAAATCTGAATGTATTTTAAAGATATCTATATAGAGTTGTTATTACATTAATAATGATTTCGCTTAAATTGAAATTAGGTCAGCCAATTTAAAAATAATAGTATAAAGTGTAGAAAGAGTAAAAAGCGTAAAGCCGAAGCGCATAATTTAAATAGTAGAACTGTACTAGATTTTATATAAATATAGCTTTAAATTTAAGTATCCACGTCCGTAGAATATTAAAAACTGAATCTAAATTATATTATGTTACAAATAGCAGCCTGCCCCAGCTTTACATGGCTGGATAATGGACTTCTGACTTATTAAATACTTTCCATAAAAAACTTCCTCTTCAATCACTGTATTAAAAACCGCACCGAAATCCGTTGCACTAAGCCTTTATAGGAACATACAACCGAAAGCGACTTCGTTTTGTACCAAGTAGATATTGATTAGTAAGATGTAACCAATAATGTGATTTTAAAAAATTCGTTTATATTGAGATTAACTATTATCCTCAAACAAAAGTCTAAATTAACGATATAACGCGGCATTTAATTAAATATTTTTAAGTTTACTGTCGATATATTAACAAAACTGTCATTTTTATACTAACCGACCTGTCACATTTTATGATAATAAATAATAATTTAACTGTGAATTCCCAGAAAATGTCACAATAACGACAGGCCAAACTAAACAAACTATATCCCATAATTATGGGTGCTGCAATCCCCTGGAAAGTTATTAGATAATTTCACACGACAGACATCAAAGCGGTTATAAATAATATTAAGAACGCTGTCATAGTAAATAGGGAGAGTTTGGTAACAAGTTCCGAAATTTTGATTATTTTTCATTGGCAACACTAGTTCCTGTTGATTAATAATTTAATAGTTTAACATTTTAACATTGATTAAATTAAATTTTGTCGGGATGTAACAAAATCACCGCCCGGGATAACTCAAGCTGTGCAGTCAACAGTTAGGGCGATCACTACTTATAGGTGGCAGAGTGGTGTGCTTTTAAAACCACATTAGTTATTCCTGCCCCCATTAAGCCAGTGCTTGCAATTATCTTTCTCCACCGGCAGCATCTCCGGGTTGCAGGTCAGAGTGACCTAACTTGCATAAGGTGGCCTAAGATTCCAGCCATATGATAGATATCCCTACCCGAGACCATGAAAACCTACTTTTTATTTTCTGTTTTTTTAGGCTCGAGCATAGGAACAGTTTGAGTGCCACTGACTTAAAATAATAATAGTTTCCCATTAACTTTAAATGTAATTTTCTGACGGATTAAAGTGCTTCAAAATGATAAAAACATAAAGCTTAACATGTCATGAAAAAACAAATCTTAACAATACAATTCTAAACACACGATAGAAATCAAAATAGAATGCCCAAAATATTCTCATAAGAATGAATTATTCAGTTATACGTGTATCTTATCATAACAATGCAAATTACCTCATACATTAAGCATAAGTATTGAAACGTGTCTCTAAACCAAAGTTCATATGTCTTATAACTTAGTAAGACGAAACAAAAGGTGTCCAAGTGTGAGAGGACTCGTCCGTGAAGGGTTCTGTGGTAGCAACCATGTAATATGTAGTACTGAGAGGCGCCAATAATATTTGGCGGGTGTTCCAAAGTACAAACCACTTATTATCAGCAAATAATACTTAATTATTCATAGTATTTGTATAATAGAGAACCGCAAATGTTTTTTTGGAAATGTGTAATAATCTTAAAAACTGCTTAGGTACTAAATTTTATTCAAACTTATTTTCGTTGAAAGTTTACTCTGTGTTATATAGCGTATAATTTATACGTTACATTTTTCATACTCTTTAAAAGTTAAAGAAGAGGTCTTTCATTTACGGAGTTTGTCTATCTTTCAAACGTTAACTTTGCCTATATGACCTGCACGCAATATAAAATATCTTCAAGCCCATATCTAGGCAGAGGCAGGCAGAATTAACCATGTCTCCCACGAGTAGCCGAAGCCACAATGTGTTAGCTAACCTATCGCCAACCTAGCATAAATCCAACCCGCGCATCGTTGTTTTTACTAAAAAATTCAAAACAAAACATTTTCTTTGTGTTGCCTCACTCGGCATCGAACTCGTACCTCATGAAGTCAAGGCTAACACGGAACCGCGAGACCACAAAGCCGATTAGTATTAACAAGGTATATCATATTATTATATATATATATATTATAGGCATAACGATAAAAAATCAATAGTTTCATTTTTAGGGTGCGTCCTTAATTTGTGTTTTCTAATTTCTGTAAAAAACGTGAAACGATTTACAGCAAACATATACAATCCAAACTTGAACTGTGTAGTCCCTATACTTTGGGAGTAAAGTGGTTGTGATATACAAACTAACAGACAGATTTACAAAAACTGTAGGGGTTCAGTTGTTTGATATTTGACCATGGAACCCTAAAAATATGTTGTAAAACAGATCAAGTTATACATATTTTATTAAAGCACTATTCTTTTGCTTGTGATAATTTACGCTAACTTCAAAATTAAATAAAAATAATGGATAAAGATTATTCTTACAAAATTTTTTGATTACGACTTTTGTTAAATTAAAATCAGAAATAAAATTAAATTCTATTCATTTTATTTTATGTGATTGTAGTAAATTGAATGTCTCGGATATTAATAGTTGAGATCAAATATCGATTTTAACAATATACGTTTAATATATGATCTTCGTTAATAATGTATAATATACGTTTACAAAAATTAAGTATTTGCTTCAATTTCTCTGTGATTCCATTATAAGATCCACATTTGATGAGTGGAATGATCTCAGAAGCACGTTCTTTTAAATAAAAAAAGAGTGTGTGTACTCATGTACGCACGTAAAAAGTTATACCTACTTCTTTGGCGTAACAAAAAGTATAACTTCAAAAATAATTACTGAAATCGGATTAGAAATTACAGAGAAATTGATTTACATACAAAATACAAAAAATATCGAGTGGACGACTCCTCCTTTAATCTTCTTTTAATAAACTCTTCCTTTTTTAAATGTTGATCAAAAACTTATGTATCAAGTAAAGAGAATGTTATATACATTTAAAAGAAACCTTTTTCAAAGTTGAATAACGATTAACATATTCCAGGAATTATGTCTTGAAATAGGCATATACTCATAGTAACTATTTTTTACCCTCAGTTTGTCCGGTCTCCTTTGCAGAATAGACCATCTGCTTTCCTTTCAGGCAGCTTATAAACGTTGACCACAGGCTTACCGTCACTAACACCATGACAATTGAATAGGCAGCGACTCGTCTGGCCTGGTACCATCGCGTAAGGTAGCCGGTAAACTTATTTTTGCTGGAAACTTAACACCCCGGCTTCAAATTGACAACGCACCATTACCACTTTTATGTCTCTAGGCGGCGTGAATTTCTTACTATCAGGAAATCCGGCTGCTTGTTTACCTCCAAATATCATAAAAAAGTAGAAAATACGATCATGGCTGTCTTTATCATTTCTTCAAGGCAGCTCGAAAGCGGCGACAACGGGTTATATGGGTTATTACAAAAAATTGGTTGTGGTCATAATCTTAGTGTTTGGTAGTCATGTTTATGTCCACATGGTAGCTTACCACTACATTTGCTCAATACGCCTAACACCCAGGTTAGGTAAACACTGATAACATCTAGGTATAGTGTCTACAGGCGGTTCGCGGTTGTTGATTTATAATTTTTCACTAATATGAGAGACGTGTACTAAAACAATCTTAGCCTTTAAACAAAAAGCTCTGGACCAATATGACGAAAGAAATTAATTACAAAGAACCTGGACTCTCACAGGGTTATATACCTAGACCTAGTTAGTATAATATTTTTATTTTACAGCGTAATAGTTCTCGGAACCCCTACACGATTGTTCATGTATCATTTCCCACCAGTATAAGATCCGTGTTTTAACACTTTATTCTTTAAAAAAATCTTTAAAAGAGCCATATGTGATAAAAGTAATCACATTATTAGCAAAGAACCCGGACTCTCACAGGGTTATATACCTAGACCTAATTAGTATCATATTTTTATTTTGCTGCGTAATGGTTCTCGGAATCCCTATAATAATATCGGACAGGTCACAGCGACAATTATACTGAGATAACCATTCAACTCTAGTGATAAACTGGATACTATGTTTGGGTATCGATATACTCATACAACAATGAGAAACATAATGACACATTCAATATTCATTTACTTATTACTAGTTATTTACCCGCTACTTTGTCTGCGTAGAATTTCTACTTCGAACAGCAGACTTTCGTATAAACTTTCATCCCCCATTATAGTTCTCTGGAGGTTGATTTTCGAATAACTCGCTTTTCAACTATATGCACATTAAATTTTATCACAATCCTTCCAGCGGTTAGTCGCAAAAGTGACAGACAGATAGACTTTTGTATTTATAATATTAATTTCAATACTTCAGATACTAATTACATACTTATGATTATACTTTATTTTAAACATCGATATATCAACTAAAATAAAAAGCTTCCCGCTTCTGTGGTCTAGACTCCAGTGGTAAGGCGTTGACTTGACTTTAATGTGGTGAGGGTTTCGATTCGATTCGATGCCCGGATCTGGCAACAAAAAAATATAGTTTTTAAATTTCTAATAAAAACAACCTTACCCAAGATTAGATATGTAGGTACTCGGTTGGTATTATTTTCGGAAAGTAGTAGGTGCGCTGCTTGTACGTCTGCTTAACTCTTCTGGGAATTGGGCTTGTAGATATTTTTTATTAGGAGTATCCCATAGAGTAGCTGAAATATTAAAATACATAGAATACAATAATGGGAGTCTCGTATGAATGAAGCAAAATAGAACTGATTTAAATTTATACCATACAACCTACTAATATTATAAATATCATTGTGTTTTTGTAATAATTCGAATAGAAGAGCAGATTATATTATGTTCGACTATGTGTATATGTTGCAGTAACGCCGTTATTTAAAATGTTCCTGTAAAAAATCGAATATACAATGTTCTACTAAGAGATGTGCTTGTAATAAGAATTCAGTGCTATGTAATTCTAGATGTCATGATTCCTCTTCTTGTCTGAAGAAAAAATAAAAATATTTTTAAGAAACTAAGATCTCAACTTAGTCGATAAGAAATAAAGACATCTAAAAACTGTAGATTAGTTTTAAAAGATTTTTAATGTTTGATTAGTTTTAATTGTATTATTAATGTTTAAATTCAAAAAAATATGACCGTTTTAATTATAATTGAAATTACTTTAATAGGTACGTGTCAATGTCACAAAGTATTGTAACTAACTGCATGATACATAAAGTTGATTTTTTAATAAAGATAAAACCTATATAATATTGTTTTATTTAATAATATATGGCAGATTTCTATTTCACTTAACTTAATCTAGTAATATAAGTATATCACTAAACTTGGACGGTTTTATAACTATATTCCTAGTAAGATAGTAATGAATCGCCTTCGTATAACTATGTTACGGTATATAATTATATCCCTAGGGATCCTATTAATATTATAAATGCGAAAGTTTGTATGTATGGATGTATGGATGTTTGTTACTCTTTCACGCAAAAACTACAAAGCCGATTACGATGAAATTTGGTATGTAGGTAGCTGAAGACCCAAAATTACATATAGGCTACTTTTTATCCCGGAGTTCCCGCGGGATTGGGACTTACGCGGGTGAAACCGCGGGGTGCAGCTAGTATAACTATATTACGGCTTTATCTATCTTACTGCGACATATACAAATAACCTATACCTTTCCTAATCGCGTGTTTATCGCACCATACCTGAAGGAATGGACCAATTTTGATTTTTTTGTAGTGTTTTTGTAGTTGTTATGATTATGATAAATGAAGCCTATAAGACTTCTGCTATTATAGACGTATTAGACGGCTGCAAACACGCCTTTCAACATTGGGAACCTTGGAATTTTTTTGTTTCTGTCTCCCGATTATTATTTACCGTCCAGACAGATGCAGATCAATGTTTACAACCAGTGTTTACAATTAGACCCCGGACACACGACAGGTAGCACCGCTTTTCCTAAGACCTTTAATTCGCCATTACGTAAGGACCGGTCATTATATTATGTCTTGTGTTCCAGTTTTTAAGAGAAATTATAACAATTGATATTTTAGTTTGATTTCCCTACCATAATAATTACGCGCAGTAAAACTTTTTTTTTCGAAAAATAGCAAATGTTTCCACACAAATTTTATCAACATTCTACTACTTACTAGTTTTTGAGTTACACATAATAATACAAAAAAATTTCACAATTCACTTATCTTGGAGAACTAGGTAAGAGAAAAGTGCCTGCGTTGTTAAGTATAACTAAAATGTCACTATTCAGATCATGATAAAATAATTAATATAGGAATCTATCCTATCCTACCTACCCTATCTATCAAAAAACATCAAATTCAGTTGTCTATTGACAGAGTAATCGAGTAATATCCATACAAAAAATCAAACATTTGAATTAAGAAGCTCCGCCATTTTTTAATTCGGTGAAAAATGAACTCGATTTGCCTTTCATTCAAAAATTTACTCATTACAAATGGTTAACCCAACAAAGGGGTTTGTTCGAAACAAGCAACGAGGGTTTAAAAACGTGTTTGTTCCGCTGATTCACTAATTAGCTATTCAAAAGACTTCTTATTTGTGTTTCTGTTTTGTATCTTGCTCAGATGAACACTAATTAAGAGTATTGTTATCAAGTACGTCATAGCTAATCATGACGTAAAGCGTACACCAACCGCCTTATTATAAACATAGACTAACGTCCACACTCAGAGACGTAATTAACATTTAAGCTATCATAAGCCATATTCAGGAAAAAGAATAATCAAATCGCGACGTGGTACCTTATTAATTAGTCAGAGTCGGTTTTTGCAGTATTACTGCAGTCGTTACCAATCAGTCGGTAAGGTAGCCGGTAAACTTACTTTTGCTCGAGGCCTAACATCCCGGCCTCAAGATGGCAACGCACCATTACCACCTTTGGTGTCTCTAGGCGGCGGGAATTTCTTACCATCAGGAAATCCGTCTGCTTGTTTGCCTTCCAATGTCAAAAAAAAAACTAGGTACCACTGGCGATGAGTGGTGTGTAGCAACTTGCCCGGGTACAATCCACCGCTTTACCTATTCCTGCCGCCATAACGACTCTGTCGTGTTCCTGTCCAGAGGTTAGGGTAGCTGGTAGATTGGCACAATCGACACCTCGCCTACAGGAGAGCCACTTTTATCTTTTACCATCAGGAGAGTCTTGTTGGTTGAAAAAAGCTATTTAAAATACTCAAAATAAATAACTTTTAAACAACTCTCCAAAAGCAATGTTTCATTATCTAAGTAAGATTAAAGAACTTCCATTAAAATTTTACTTTAAGCCTAAATATTAAAACTCTTGAATTTTAAGTAATTCGCAGAATAAATAAAAATCAGCTTCATTTTTATTTAAGATCATGTTTACGGGTCCGTTTATTTTTGACCTTTAGTTTATGTTTGTGTGCATGTTCGGTGTCTAATCCCATACAAAATAGAGGGTTAACCTAACTAACTCTCAAAAACAATTATACTTTTAAAAATAATTATCCGTAACAAGCAACGTTTTGTAACTAATTTAAAGTTTCACTGAACTGCAACAAATCGTCTTCAATTTCGATAAGTCAACTACGTACAAAAGAAGTGAGTATTTTCCTCGATTTCCATGAAATACCGTTATCAGATTCAAACTTAATGGCAATGGGACCACCTCGGAAGGATGACCTTTTAGGAGCGACTGAGGAATCGATTAATATACCCAAATATAGGAGTCAAACATAACCTTTCTTTTTCAAAATCAGTTAAACCCAATTTTTTAAAACATGCAATTGAAATTGCTCGGATTAAGCTTAAAGAAACTGCTGTTAAAAGTAGAAAATTGTACATAAACAACAAAAATACAAACTTACCATTAAGTATGAATTTCGGATAACATTATGTAACCAAAAAGGAAACCCGTCAACATCCTAAAATCAATATCAAAAACAAAAAATACACTTTACAAATTCCTTAGAAAAAAAAAGTTGTTATTGTCGTTTGTTATAAAAGTATCGAAGCTCAGTAAACAGGTCTAAAACAAATAAAATCGCCTATTGCATGTAAATTAGATAGAACGGATGCTTAGAATGCGGCTATTTGGAATCGGGAATTTTTGCGTCTCAGCCTGTAGGAGTTAGGTCTGGGGAGGTGTGGGGAGGTGGGAGGTTTGTTATGGCGGCGGCAGGAAGCCGGTGGCACGTGTAAAGACGGCCTTGAGACGGCAGGTCGTCGAACGCGGCGCGCCGGCCCGATAGACTACAGGGGACACCGCGCCGCGACACCATAGCCTTTGTCCCATGCTATCCACCCATACCAGAAATACCTCCATCTATTGATTTCAACAATCCGATCGTTCATTCGCACATACGTACACGTGTAACTATTTTTATCACTAATCTGTTTTGAACTTATTCAAGTTTTAAATAAACAATTAGACACCACGAACACAATGTAAAGCTGTTTAAATATGTCCTCTCTATTTTAACGTATACAGCGTTATAGCGTGCAGATAAATTTCCTTTATAAATTGAATTATTAAATGCAAAAAGAGAGTTTTTACCTGTTAATAAAACAGTTAAAATCTTTCGATCAAAACAACAATCACTTTTGTAAAATACCACAGAGAGCAGACTATCTACATTTTATTTAAAAAATAATAAGATACAAATTAAATAATAATAAAAATATGCACAGATAAGGAAATAAAATTAAACAAAAAAAAGATAACTTGATAGTAGGTAAAACCTGTTCTTCCTATGTCGACCGACATCTTTTTTGTTTATTTTTTTTATCTTAAAAGTAATTCATTTATTATACTTGTACCACAATACCCAAAAAGAAGTGTAAAAATTCCGTATGTATGTCATTGCATAATCTTAAAGTTTTGCTATCGATTGCAAAAATGTATGTAAATTGGTCTGATTTTCTATAAGTATCCTAGGTACACGATCTTATTTAGGGCTTAGGCGTTGATTTTTGTTAATTATTATTTGATGTTTCTGCCAGGCATCGCAAATTTTATCACTTTTTATTTGTTTTTTTGTTTAGTTTGGGATTTTCAAAAACGTAAGTTTTTTACTTTAACTCATAAGCTGTAAGCGTTAGTAACTAAATATTTAGTTAGCGGTTTTAAAATGTACGTCGTTTTGCATATTAAGTATATAATATATCGAAAAGCACTTGATATCCAGTCCCGAGAGATAAAACAAGTAATGCTTAAATGTATACTATTATATACTTAACAAAAATTACACTACTTGTCACTCGTACATTTAAAACATCATATATAAGTTACAGTACACAAAGGTGGTCTTATCGCTTCTATATACAAAAAAAAAGTGTCTTCACGCCCATACACCCGAAGAGGTAGGCAGAAGCACAACCAAGGCACCCACGATTAGCCGAAGACACTAAGTCTCACAATGTGATAGGCGGCAAGCCTATCGCCAACCGGGTACATATCCAATCCCGAACAACTTTTTTTTAATTAGAAAACTAGAAAAATCAAATTTCCTTTTTTTTTGCCCGACCCGGGAATTGAACCCGGGACCTCATGTACTCAAGTCCAACACCTGGACAACATCGCTAGACCACAGAGGCGATTATATATACAAAAGATACCTGCATACCTGGATTTACGATCATGACCTTAAAATAATTATTAAACAATCGTAATTTGCGACTTGCAAAACGCATACGTCGATGTCATCACATAAACATTTAAACATGAGCTGTCGTAAATTGAGAATCTAGATCACGATGTGGTTGAAATTATACGATTTTGTTTAGTCAGATATAAAACAGTCTCAATGCAGACATATTTTACGTCTAGGCACGACTTATCAGGCTGATAAAACTATAGGGGAAGGGAGCCTAGAGGGGGCCGGGGGAAATAGGTCGCGGGGCCATCGGCCGAGCCCGGCCTCAACAGGCCGACTCTGCCGCTTTGCTACCCTCTGCGCCAATTCTGCGCTACCGACAGACTTATTCTTACACTAATAAAGACGTACCCTTTGATAACTTTGAACAAAAGAGCACATTTACTTGAATTTAGTCAGATTATCCTAATTAGTAATTGCCGTTTGGGGAAATTTGATAACGTTATTAAAATACCCAATAGTTTTTTTTTTCAAAAACGTTCGGTACACGTAAACGTAAATAGATTATCCTAATTATTAATTTTACATGGGGCGATTTGGTACATTATTTGGTAACATTAATTAAATATGTATTTACAGTTTTTTTAATATATTTGTTTTCGTTTGCGTTAATAGATTATCCAGATTATTAATTGCCGTTTGGGGAAATTCATAACATTATTTGGTTAGATTAAATAAGTTTTTAAAAGTTTTATTTCAAAAGTATTTGTATTCGTTTTCATATACGTAAACAGCTTATCCCAATTTTTAACTGCCGCTTGAGAAAATTCGTAACAATACCTAATTGGTGACATTAGTTACACATATTTCACAAGTTCTTGACTGTTTGTTTTACAAGTTGATAATCGTATTTTTAGTTTAAAAATAAATATAGGCCACTAAAGTAACAAGTTCTCTTTTTAAAGTATATGAAACGTTTGCAACTCATATCTTATATATCAAAAATGTCATATCTTCACTTTTATCTAACGTGCAATATGTTTGTCCTGGTGGAATGATTGATCTTAAATTTAAATGTTAATGTAAAATTTAACTATAAATCGGATGACAAAGCGAAATTATTAAGACATGGAGCTGATCTGATGATGGAGCCAGAAAGCCATAGGAACTCCTAAGATTCCTCACATTTCCCTTTGTATTTGGGCTTATTTGCTACGTCTATAGCTAAAAATACAATATTATAACCCTTATAACTATATTCCTTTAATAACCCTTCCTTGCAACGTTAAAAACAATTCTACACATTTTTGAATAAACAGTAACTAATGCTGAATTAAGTTAGCAAAAGCTACGTACAGTTAGCGACTCAGATATCTGACCCCTTTACAACAAATTATTGTAGATATCTGCATTGCTCACTGTACGTTTTCATCGTACATTACCATATTTCAATCTCCCAGGATGTGGATGCTAGGTTATTAATTCCATTTATGTGTTATCCTCATGGGTACATGCATGCAAAGGGTTACAAGCCTTGCGGCCATGTGAGGGAGCTTGTCTTCTTTTAATTAAAAAATACTGATCATGTATTTTTTGCCT
>NJDD01000172.1:245423-276948 GCA_002245505.1 Calephelis nemesis
CGTGGAAGTTCAACCGACTAGGCTGAAAATTGATGAAGAGGTAGCTTAGAACCGGGAGAAGGACACGGGGTAAATTTTATACCTTACAACAGCGACGAAACTAGGAAAAACGACATTTTTATTTTTCCTATACAAACTGAAAGGGAACGAAGTTCGCCGGAACAGCTAGTTTTACCTAAACGATAACCTTAATTAATCATTTGTAGGATTAAATCCATTCATATGATTTGCCTAGCGATTAATTATTATGAATTTTTAAATAAAAATTTTAGATAAAAAGAAAAATTTGATAAAAAAAATCTTATACGCTGTCTATTATTACAGCCATTCTGCATAATTACCGCCTTTGCCGTGTTAATAATAAACACGAAGCAAAATACCCCAATGGTCAACCGTATTATAGTCTTTATCACAATATGATACTGTTAATAATATTAACTTTGCTCTTACTTCACTCCGTGTTTATTAATAGTAGGTACGGTCAGTGTTTATAATAGAGGTTTCAGAAGGTTATGAACACTGGTTTTAAAAAAATGGTTAGCACCCATCTGGACGGAAGATTTTATCCAAATTTAATAATAATCGGAAGATAGAAACAAAGGTTATCTTTGTTGGAAGGCGTGTTTAGAACCCTCTAGAACATCTTTAAGAAGCGTCTACAAGGATATCCGTCTTTACATTTCAATTTAAAAAATCTACAAAAAAACATCGACCTGTCAAGAGAACCTCGTATTACATAAAATTTTAATCCTTGAACTTTACTACCAGACATCCTTGCTCTATATCCATAACAAGGAGCCGTAAGATTTATTTTCCTCAAGTTTGCCGCCATATTTAAATGCAAAAACTTAGTGTAACATTTGACTATAAATAATTGGTCTGCAGGAGATTATTATCAAGCTGGAATAATTATATTCATTAACTTGCCGTTGACGTGTTCCGGTTTGGAGGGTAAGGTAGCCGGTAAACTTACTTTTGCTAGAGGCATGACATCCCGGCCTCAGGTTGGCAGCGCACCAATGCCACCTTTGGTGTCTCTAGGCGGCGTGAATTTCTTACCATCAGGAAATCTGTCTGCTTGTTTGCATTCTATTATCGTAAAATAAAACTAATTAAACTCGTTGCGCCGTCTGCATGACGTCATACTGTTTTAATTTAATAGTATAGATTTTAAGACTTTAGTCAATAGACATCGTATATTATCATGCGCGAACGGATGGAAGAATTTCGTTAATTCTTTTTCTGTTGTGTTAATTGGTGTAGGGAGACAAAAAAAATATATTTTTATAATAATATCAAAAAATTGAAGAAAAGTTGTCGAAAATATTAAACAGACGTCTGTTGGAGTCTGACCAAAAGATTTGTATAGGTGATAGATATTTCGTTAGTAGACTAGTTATTTTACACTTTCCACTTTTGTACATACATATCTTGTTATTAAACATAGGCTAAAGTAATCCACAGTTGATAGTGACATTAAATCCTAAATAACAATTGTGTTATAATGTACCTATAATGTCAAATTATGCTTTGGAGTACCATAGTCTATGTTTACTAACAAAATGAATAACGGCCAATGGTAATAATGTATCTCTAAACATGGAATTCAAGCAATCTAGATAGCCGCATATCCGCCGGCCTATCCTTTGCCTAATTTCCATATTTATCAAGTCAAGTCAGCAAGTTTTGGATTAGGCTTGATTATTAATATTGGCCGTAAGTAATCAAAAATGAAGTAGTAGTTTTGCCGTGTTTTAGAGAGTAGAAATAGACTTGAAACTGACATAGAATCAAGATTTTAAATGGTTTTTCCGGGGTTGTGGGACCATATTTTTAATGTTCTTGATGCACAGATACTTTTATTTACGATTTTATAAATTTATGTCAGCTGGAAACAGTTCTGAAGAGGCCCGGTGATGGAACACCTGTGTTGGATTTGCAGATGCCTTGATCAGTCGTTTATCTACGAGTATCTATCCTGTGCGTATTGTTTATTCACATAATTTAAGAACAGTAAAACTGCAAAAACCCAAATTTGATTTCAACATTATGTCATTTAAATTCACAAAATTTGAGTATTTTCTTCGATTTGTCTAGAATCCCAACATCAGCAGCAGACTTTTTCAAAAAAAAATTAAAAAATTTGTTTACAAATAACAGAGAAATCGATTATTGTACGAATAAATACAGGAGTCTAACATATAACCTCCCTTTTCGAAGTCTTTTGAAAATAACAGTGTACATTTACGCAATAAGCTATATTTCATTAAAAATTAAAATGTGTTTAGTTTTAGTAGGGATATACAATTTTGTTTCTTCGTGATTAAGTCCATTATTTTTTTTTTTATAAATTGCTTCATTTCTTCAATCGATTTTTGACTTGTTTTGTGGACGTTGACAAAATAATAGATTGTGGATAAAACTATATTTTTGAATTCACGTTTGACGATTGCACGCATAAGCAATTTGATACTATGCTGCAAGGGGGCGTTCATTAGTTATGTGTTGTACATATATATATATACCTTATATATATACTTATACTCACACTCAAACACTCTACACCCTACCTTCAGTAACGTTACCATATATCTAACCCATTAAGTAGTAAAAAAAAGTATATTCACGCTCATATCCCGAAGTTATAGGCAGAGGCACAACCAGGGCACCCACAACTAGTCGAAAACACTAAGTCCCGCAGTATGATAGGTATCAAGCCTATCTCCAACCGGGCACATATCCATTCCCGGGCAACGTTTTATTAACAAATTGAAAATATACATTTCCTAATATTTTGTTGACACGGGGATCGAACTCAGGACATCAAGAAGTCAACCGCCGGACCGCTAGACCACAGAGGCGACACTTGTGTAAATTAATAATACGAGAGTGGCTACCACAGGACTGTAAATGAATTTGTCCCCTCTTAAATGACAAGTCATGAGCTAATCTAACTTAATTATTTTTATTGGGCTACTCAATTATCTTACACGAAAATACAGAGTTTTTAACAATTTAAACTGTTTAAATGTTTATCTGACGTGACGATAGCAGATTCCATTTAACGTTTTTTATCTACATTAATGTCGGAGGCAGAGTGCGTTTCCCGACAAAGATAGGAATGATAAGGAAGTTTTTTTCTAGATCTGGATGGATGTTGTAAGACAGCATAAAGGTCCGCAGCTCTCCTTGTGGTAAGAGATAATCGGGACCTATAGATTAATGTTATAGGTGCGTTGTTGTTCTGCGACCGAAGTGCTAACCTAAAGGCCCCTTTACCCTCCGAATTTGAACACAACATTGTTATTGGGATGGGATTCCCAACCGGGTAAGTACAGCACTCTACCACCAGTGATCTTTTGGGTAATATGTAACTCAACATATGTTCATCTCTTACAGGCTGTCAGACAGGTATCTGAATGATCTCAGATTCTATATAGATTATCCGGACTTACATGGAGAATAGTCTACACACTTTTTAAGGCAAGCGCTTGTACTTTTCCACAATAAAAAAGTATTACAAGCGTTTACCTTAAAAGTGTTTATACAATGGAATTCCTCCAAGTGCCGACGACAACAAGTATAGATTCTATGGAGAATAGTAATTTATGTGAATGGGGTATATGGTTACTCTGAAGTCCGGAGAGTAGGGTAGCCTATAGAGTCGCACATTAGACCCACGCCACAGAATAGCGACGCACCTATTACATCTATGGTGTTTATATCCCATGGTTTCTCTTACCATTAATAAGTAGACCACTTAATAATGGTAAGAGTCCGGCGTCGGCATTGACTTCTTGAGGTCCAGGGTTCAATGCCCGGGTCGGGCAACAAAAAAATATAAAAAAGGATTTTCAATTTTCTAATAAAAATATTGTTGCCCGGGATTGGATATGTGCCCGGTTGGTGATAGGCTTGGCAGCTATTACGGTGTGGGACTTTGTATCTTCGGCAAGATGTAGGTGCCCTAGTTGTGCCTCTGCCTACCTCTTCGGGGATATGGGCGTAAAGATAGTTACATTTAAGAAAACAGACAAAAACTTATTAAAATTGCAGTATTAAAAAATATCTATTGAAGGAATTTAAAATTTTAGAACACGAAATTATAAATTTTACAGAGCTGTCAGTTGATTGACATGTTTAAGATTCAGAGTCAATACAGGACATGATAATAAGAATTGGTTATCTGCATACTAACTTTTAATCCAAGGACTAGTTTATTATAAGTATAAAACAACATAACAATTAATTCCCCTTAAGCACAGATCTAATTACAATCTGAAGGCTTTTGAGGTTGTAAGTAGGTCACTGCTGAAGCCCTCTTTTAGCTTGAAAGGGTATGAAGCTTGGCATAATTTTCATTTCTTTTTTTTTTTCATTTCAGACATCTCTTGTTATATAACACGTAGTTACTAAAAAATCACTTCTATAGTGTGTTGTATTCCGTCCCTCTGTGGTCTAGCGAAATGGCGTTGGGTTTGACTTCATTAAGTTTCAAGTTCGATCCCCAGGTCGGATTGGCTATCTGACCGGTAAGCTTGTCATCCAACATATTGTGAGATTTAGTGTCCTAGTAGTATGATATACCTAAACAAAGAGGAATTTCTGCCTTCCTCTTTGTTAAGTTACATCATAAGTCCGTCAACAAGCATGTGGTTCTCCTGATACCGAGAGAAAACCGTCGCAGACAAGAGAGAGACAAGTCCACCGGCTACCACACCCTCCTGCACGGATCTATGTACAAAGATCATTCACTCATAACACAAACATATACATTTGCTTACTTTGAGGTTTAAAAGAATATTGGGTTGGGATAGATAGAGATAGGATATGTGCCCGATTGGCGATAGGCTTATCCAATCACCTATCACATTGTGGGATTTAGTATCTTCGGCTAGTCGTGGGTGCCCTGGTTGTGCCTCTGCCAACCTCTTGCGGGATATGGGCTTGAAGATACTTTTACTTTTGAGGTTTTATCAACTCTGTAAATTGTATATAAGACATTTCTTATTTTCTCCGTTTTGGTCTGGGACCGCTAAGTAGAAAAGACCATCTACCTCTAAGGCAGCTCGTAAGAGGCGAGAACTGGTTAAAATATAAGTCAGTAAGACCACTGGTGGCAGAGTGCTGTGTAGCAACTTGCTGGTAGGGATCCACCGCCTTGTCTATTCCTGCGGAGATGTTGACTCTGTCAGGTCCGGAGGGTAGGGTAGCCAATAGACTGACGCAATAGGCCTAACTTCCTGGCCACAGGAAAGCGACGCACCTGTAACATTTGTGGTACCTATAGATCACGGTTATCTCTTACCATCAGGAGAGCAGTCTTCTGCCTGCCGTCCTGCGGACCACTCACATAAAAGACAACTTACAGTTATGTTAAATGTAGAGTCGTTGAATTTTCTTAAATTTTAGAATGTTTTGTAAAAACCCTCTTTTTCATAAGAAGCTTCTCCTAGACCAAAAAAATTAGGATGTGTTGCATCCATTCACAAGTAATGCGATTACCATGAGAAATAGAGATACATTTTAAAATAAACTTATAATAAATCCGTAGAACAGTAAATTTCGTAAATTAAAGATAATAGTTGCAGACGAATAGAAATGCCCAGAAACGCCTTTCTAGCATTTATTTCCTTTCTGTCTGTCTGTCTTTTAGCTGTCTTTCTGTCTGTCTGTATAACGACTGCCATTCATGCTGAATCTACTGAACCGTTCGCAACGAAAGTTGGCAGGTAGGTCTAAATAATAGGAAAGGATAAAAGACCCTTCAAAAAGTAGAATAAAAAGTTGGATACATTTTATCCAACTTTTTGAAGGGGTTTTTATCATAGGATAAATAGGTTTTATAATATGTTTTTTTTTTTGTTTGTACCGCATTATACTACACTTTGCAACAATTCTGTCATCATAAATGCGAATCTGACTTTGTTTGTTAAATATCACCCGAAGATTACTTAGCCAATCACAACGAAACTTGCACATATTCTTGGAGGTATCAAAAGTAATGTAAATAGAATACTTTTTTAATGACTGAAAAGCAAACGAAGTCGAGAGTAAAAGCTAGTAGATTATAATGTAACCATTGCTTGATACTTAATGCCAGTGCGGTTATACGCCCTGATGCTTTTAACTGTAGTGAATACATCTATAAGAAAAGACTTAATAGACATGAAACAGATCGGAAACATAAATCCAACGCAGACACAGTAGATTACTGCGACTGTTCGATTTATCTTCTACACTGTTGTTTAGTAGTTTATCAAACGGAAGTGTATCCATATCTTTATAACATTCTAATGAAAACTACTAAAATATTTCCACCGTATGTTGAATGATCAAACGAACTTACCTGATGAAGTTCAATCTTGATTATCTTTTGTTCACCTATACTGTTTATTATATTTACAAGATTGTATTTATTTAAAAGTAAGATTGTAAACAGATGTATCACTGTCAAAGTAATCCTTATCTGTAATAACAATGTCAGGATGATATGAAATGAAATGAAATGAAATGAAATATAATGAAATGAAATGAAAATTATTCATTTGCGGAATATGTGTGTTAAAAAGTTGTTAATAAGATTTTTAAGAATACAACATATTCTACCACATTGTGGTGTGCAAATATTGAAATAAATTTAAGAAGTTACGTATTTAATATATAAAATGTACATTTAAATCGCAGCACTTATTTACATTTTTAATAAACATTTTATTTATTTATAACCATAAGTTGTATAATTTATTATAATTAAATTTAAAGGTAGATTAATTTTTAGTCCTATCTACCGTACACTACCGTAAGTACCTATTATTACCGTACGATAATAATGATACTGCGGTGCAATCACAGTAGCAGCCTTAATGTCTGTGGCATAGCGGATAAATCGAAAGTCGACTAAGGTCGTATTTACGCCCATGCTTAAATAAAAAAAAAAGTAAGAAAATATGTAGTATGAAAAATACAGTGTGTCTGTGCCATTGACACTGCTGTATACTGAATCTCTCTACATGAATCTATATGAATACGCTTAACGGGTATTATTTTACATAAAATATGCGTCTTCACTAGAGTTTTTAATGGCGATGATAGATATGATGTTCTAACACTAAACCATATCTTCTATAATTTAAATAAATCAAGGTCCCCGAAATTTCTTACGCCGGACCTACTCAGGGCGGGGACGCGATTTTGATCCTGTGGTAGGTTTTTAATAAAGTCGTCGCGCACAAGTACCACATGTTTAGTCTACGCAAATAATTTGAAGCTCCGATATTGTTACTAGTTCGTTTGAATTGCCTAACACTATTGGAATAACTTTAAAGACGTATTCACGTCAAAATTGAATTAGATGATGTATATAGTATAAGTACCTATTAATGATCGAATATCATTGTTGTGGTAACGTTTGTGGACAGTGGGGCGGACGCTATTGGCTTGCACCGCCGCGCCGCAAGTGCCCGAAATAACCCGCGAAATACGACGAAAACAATTGAGACCGCGCTTGCGCCCTCAAGCGCGCGCAAAAATGACAGGGAAATATGCTAGTTCACCGTCTGCCATCACAGCTACTGTGTAGACCGCCTTAATTGAATGGTTAGCGTACACTCCTTACACACCTCGAGAAAGCTTGGGTTAAATCCCCAAAAAAGGACAGAAAATCCTGTACCCAAACGTGTACGATATCTCTGCTAAACATTTAATATATAGATATACAGAGTTACTTTGAAAGGACGAAACGAAGGTAGAAGCTTCAATGTACCGCATTTTAAATGTTATATATATACATTATATATATATATATTTGATATTTTCCATCGTCGGCGCTTGGTAAATCTTCCAAATATTAAAAATATTAAATGTTGTTGTTAAATGTAATGTATTTTATTGTTGTATTGTATGTTTACTTACATACATTTAAAGCAGTCTGCAAAAATGCGTCACTTGTTGTCCCGTGACTATTGTATGTACTCTGTCATGTTCCAATCCGATGGGTAAGGTAGCCGGTAGACTTGTACAATAGACCTAACATCCCGACAGGATGGCGACGCATCAATAACATCATCATATGGTATCTTTAGTTTAAGGTGGTATCTTACCATTAGTAGTGCTCGTTAGCTGATCTCAAAAAATATAACTCTTGTCAAAACGAAAATAGTTAAATAAACAAGTTGAATTTGTAGATGTAATGTAGAGTTTTTATGTATATACATACCTAGTAATGTACATGTATATACATAAATAGTATTATTTATATATATAACTTTTTATATTTTTTATTGACCTGGTGAAATTTACTTATTGGTCTGACTAGTATTATTTAGCTTAAGAAATATATTAACCTTGTATACATTCTATTAACTATTTTCTTTTTACGAGTTGGCTGGAAAAAAAATCTTAGAGATAAGCTCGCCTTTTGTGCCTTGTTTTATTTACTATTAAGTTCATTGTGTAATAACAATAATACCGAAAGACAAAGAATTATATGCAACAAGTTTTTTTTAAATAATGTGTCGCTCTTGTCAGTCGTTGCATATTGTAAATTAAAAACACAGCAAATGTTACTTACATAACAAATGAAAAAATAATAAAAGAGATACCACAATTTATTTATATCATGATGATGTGACGTAAAATGCTTTGATATCATACTGAAGAGAAGTAGATAACTGATCCAAATTATCCTTCTCTGTTGCTCTTGTTTGAAATATATTTCTATCTCCCTCACTCAAAAGTTAATAACGACAGTAAATAGGTATTTCTAGGGAGAGATAGAGGTACAGGGGTCAATGACCTACTTTTTTTATTGCGTACTTGCTAGACGCTCTTGATCGTAAATCGCCATGACCGACTAACCACAGATCATCGCTTTAGCCTAATTTAAAAAAAAAACATGGCTACTACTGAATAGGTGTTTTCGTGAAAAAATGGCCTGTCGTGAATGTGAAGATAATCTAAACCTTTTGGTATAACTTGCATGCATAGTTTTATCAAAACGCAATAGACCTTAACACTCCGGCCACAGCACAACGACGCACCCATAACATCTTTCGTGTCTTCTCGGATCAGGGTAGCCGTATACTTGGTCGCTATCTTATCACAAAATTACTAGGTTATAATTACTAGGTGGTAGAGTTTCGCAGCGACTCGGATTGGTACCACCGCCTTACCTATTACTGCCGCCCTATTGTCAGTGCTAGCTTTTGACGTGTTCCGGTTTGAAAGCTCAGGTTGGCAGAGCACCATTACCACCTCTGGTGTTTCTAGGCGGCGTGAATTTCTTACCACCAGAAACTCCATCTGCTTGTTTGCCTTCCAACATCATAAAAAAAATTACCTCGAAGCGCTTTGGTGAGGTGGTGACGTGAATTTATATCGAATCATATTAATTTGTAATCCGTACTAATATTATAATTGCAAAATTCTGTCTGTTTATCTGTCTGTCTGTCACACTGCTAACCTGCTGGTACGATTTTAATATAATTAAATATATATATATATATATATNNGATGACCAGAGTCTAAACAACAAACAAATGTGTTTGAAAAAAATTAACCCCCAAAGATTATAACTATTCTTCGCTACCGAAGTCGTTTGTTGAATAAGTAAAATATGCTTATGTAACATTAAACTGTGATATGCAATCAGAAATGTTTTTTGTATGATTGCCCACGACTGCGACAGCGAAGAATATTTACGATTTTTGTAACAAATTTCATCCTGTATGATAGAATCTCTAAATAAAAAAGTAGGCCATGATTGAAATCGAATATTTAGCTGTATGTACATCAAATTTTATCAAAATCGGTATAGGTGTTCTGCTCTAAAAGAGAAACAGACAGGACCGACTTTCGTATATGTAATACTAGCTGTTGCCTACTTCGCTCGCTTTTCCACTGGAACAATTTGTGCGATGGGGATTAAAAGTAGCCTATATGTTAATCCTAGTCTCAATCTATCTGTGCTCCAAATTTCAGACAAATCCATTAAGCCAATCCAACAAACATCCATACTTACATACGAACTTTCACATTTACAATATTAGTATGGATTTAAAAAAGACAAACTCGATAAATATGTTATATGTAACTCGAACAGGGTTAACGTCGTTAGAGCGTTTGCCAGAGTTGGAACAGATTTCTCGGGACCCTTCATGGTGAAGACTTCTTGACTTCGGAGCGCC
Source organism: Calephelis nemesis (assembly GCA_002245505.1). Classification (NCBI taxonomy): domain Eukaryota; kingdom Metazoa; phylum Arthropoda; class Insecta; order Lepidoptera; family Riodinidae; genus Calephelis; species Calephelis nemesis. The sequence continues at coordinate 255,611 of NJDD01000172.1, forward strand.
AGGCTGGTGAAGGCATACTTGTTCTTGTTCTTCTGCCTGTCGACAAAGGCGGTACACTTGGAGGTGGTAAGTGACCTCTAAAAGCGGAGGGGATTAGCATCACTCATTTGGTCTCACAATGGCACCAGTTTTGTGGGAGCCAGTCGGTATTTAAAAGAGTTCACTCAGTTTCTCCACGACAATCAGGTAGATATCGGTACGGCATGCTCTCGGAAGGGCTTTCCATCCGTTGATAGTTTATATATAGTCTTTAAGATCAAGCACCACTTATGTACTCCATGGAACAAAGTTTTTGTGGTTCAATCTCAACCCTAAACCTGGACAACCTGGATTTAAAAACGGTCTAATTTGGCAATTAAATAAGTCATAACTCGTAATGACCGACTGACCGCAGGTCGTTCCTTCGTGCCGTTTTATTTTGAGTACCCGCCAACTGGTTCTTTAAGAAAAACAAACAAGTCAACTGTAACCTGCTTGCTGACATGCTACCGTCGCTACGCGAATGACTCCACCAACCCAACAGACACCTGTATAGTCTGTATTTCACTCGTATACATTGTGTTTAAGTTTGAGATATATTTGTACAGTACGGTGAAGTTATAAAACCGCGAGGTTAGCAACACATTAGCCGTTTCGAAAAAAAATGTGAGATAATACGAGGTAATACGAGGTAATAAATATGAGGTATATTCTTCTTTAGGTTTCTAACTGACTCTAAAAAGGAGAAGATTGTCAATTCGACTGTATGTTATTTTTTGCATATTTGTTACGCTATTATTCTATCAATAGCTAACTGATTTTAATGATTCTTTTTTAAAAAGATAGGTCATGATTTCGAGGTGGTTTCGTATTAATTTTATCATGATCAATGGTTCTTGAGTTATACCTACTAATGCATATTTTTTTCACTTATCGTTATTAAGTGTAACTCAAAAACTACTTACTAATCCATTTATTTTATTCATATTTTTAAATGAAGAATCACAATCAGAGGCAAATCCTCTGTGGTCTAGCGATTTAGTTGTTGGACTTTGACTGCATGAGGTCTCGTAAAGGATAAAAAAATGTTTTTAGCCTGTTCGACCAGAATTGCTTCAGTTCATCCGAATCGTTAAATAGCCTACTCCTGCCGCTTGAAAGTCTATTAAATTTTAGCCAAAAGGCCTGCTCAATTCAAGTATAGAAAACTTCATCAAAATAAATCATTTTCCCGTTTTAAAACAAAAAATTAACAGTCAAGTATACATATGAGCAATTAATATAATATAATATTAACAAGTTAGTAATAAGTAATTAATCTATTAACCTAAAGGTTGATTATGCACTATATATATAGCATTAAGTTCACCTTTTGTTCTTGCATTTTTTTTTTCATTTATTTAATAAAAATAATGTACAAAATATGATTTTTTTACAAAAAGCTTTGCAAAAACCTTACGTTGGTTAGTCCACAAGCTTAACTGTCTCCCATAACTATTTATTTAGTAATACTTTGAAATTCAATAAAAAATATGTAGAATAAATCGCATACCAAAAACATTTTTATCAATAACTACTTATTTTTTACTTTATTTTAAGGAATCAGATATTAAAATGTATCATTTTTTTCTATCATATAAAGTACGAAACCATGTACGGAAACAGACTTATTAGATTATTCATTCGCGTCACTTTGTTTATCCGGGATTGACTTCTAAACTTTATAACCTATTTTGATAAATTTTTTACATCATGTGCAGTTAAATCCTACTTGAAAGATTAGATAGCTTATATCTCAATTCATATGCAATTTATAGTTTTCATATTATTTTAATATGACAATAACCTTAGCCACAATTATAGCCACATTTGTATATACAATGTATAGATGTAGACTATCTTGCGCGGTTTCTTTCTTATGTCTATTAATCATAAACCGTTATCGACCGCCTCGTTGGTCGAGTGGTTAGCGTACACGCCTAACTACATCGACCAACCGCAAGGCTCGGGTTCGATTCCTGGCGGGGGCAGGCATTTATGCAATTAACATTTAGACGACTGCATTTCCGGGTCTGGTTGTTTATTAAATTTACTCTGGTATCTATTTAAGTATTTTTATGAATTAGTATAGTTGACAAACACTCATAACACAAGCATAGAATTTTCTTTCTTTGGGATTACATTCTGTTTGTGTAACTTGTACAGTGATATTTATTATTTTAATATTATTATATTACATATTTTCGTTAATAATACATATCTTCTGCAGTTTCACAAAATACTAGTACTAGAAATTGCATGCGGTTTGACAGTTTAAATTATTTTGCTCAACTTGTAGAAAATGTCAAAACTTATGTCAGATTTTAATAAATATTTCATCCAAATCTGTTATTTGTTTAGTAAAAAATGTTTTAATAATCCAACATATTTTATTGATTATGGTCAAATACAACAATTAATCCAAATCACATTACCTAACCTCATCTGTTTAAAAACTATGTAAGCTTTTGCTAAAGCTTCGTGAGCTTTTGTAGTTTTATCACTTTTCAATATTCAGCTTAAAATCATTTTTTTTGATATAAAGTCACATCAAAGACAAGAAAGGCGAAGTCGAAAAATTGTAACACCCAAGCAAAGCTACTTAAAATTAACTTAGAAAACAAAGAAAGTACAAATTTTTGTCGTAAGTACAGTATCATTTTACAAACAGCCTTCTTTTAATGTTTAATTATGGTTAAATGGTCGATCGAGAATCGATTTACCAGTTTTTTCATGCTTTTAATAAAACTAGCGGGCCAATTTAATTAAGTTATCGCAGTTATAAGCATAAGAGCCTATTAATATAATTAATATACCTATGCAAAAACTGACGAATACCTTCCCACCTATGCCACAATTAGATAAAATTAAAAAAAGTATAGCAGAAGGCGTTACTTTGCAGAAATCAATACTTTTATCCAAATAAAATTACACAATTCATTCATATACATAAATTGCCTTAATAATAAACACGAAGTAAAGGATACCAAGGTTCAGCCTGGTATTATAGTCTTTATTACAATGTGATAGAGTTAAAATGTTAACAAAATTTTACTCCAACGTTAGTCTACGTTTATTAATAAGATGTAAACAGTTTTGTAACTTAAATTGAGATTTCTTTTTAGTTATAACAAAGAAGACGTATATAACATAATAAATTAGCATCTCATCAGACACAAAAACGTCGGAAAATTTTAATATTTAAACAAAAACATACTTCCTTTCTACTTTATATTTGATTCTTAGATTTTGTAATGTATTTTGTAGATTTGGTTGGTCCTTGAAACGATCATATTTTGATAGCCACTTATTATTAAAAGTACTCCATGGTTCAACTTGGTATCATAGACTACTAAAGACTACTACATTGTTTTAATTTTACTCCCACGTTAGTCCATGTTGATTATTAAGATGGATAAAGACGTAGAAAACCACTAATCAGATCTTAACCAGATTTATATGTAAATGAAAAAAAAGAATTGTCGTGATTATCGGAACAATCGCATAAGAAACATACAGACGATTTCAAAACTTCCTTTTTTGGAGTCAGTCAAAAAGAATACTTCAGAAATACAAAACGTATTAAACACTTGACAGATCTGCCACGTTGGTCCAGGGGCTAGCGTACGCGCCTAATTCCACCGCGAGACTTGGTTTTGATACCCGACAGGGGCAATCATTTGTGTGATGAGCATTTAGATGTCTAATTTTCCTGGTATGGATGTTTATTAAATTTATTCTGGTATCAATTAAAGTATTTCTATGAATTAGAAATAGTTGACTAACACTCACAACACAGTTATATCATTTGCTGACTTTGGGGTTAGATTTAATTTGTGTAACTTGTCCAGGGATATTTATTTATTGTTACTTATTTGCAACATGTCCTATCTTGACTATGAATCTTGAATTTGAATGTCAATCAACTGACATTTATATGTATTAGTATCACAACACAAGCAAGTCACACAAATTGATCTAACCCCAAAGTAAGCAAGTTATATGCTTGTGTTATGGGTGTAAGTCAACGATACTAATACATAGAAATACTTAAATAGATACCAGAATAAATTTAATAAACACCCAGACCCGGAAATGCAGACATCTAAATGTTCATAACACAAATGCCTGCCCCCATCGTGAATCGAACCCGAGCCTCGCGGTTGATCGGTGTAGTTAGGCGTGTACGCTAGCCACTCGGCCATATACGAGTATATCAAGTGTTATAATATATAAAGAGGAAGGGATAGAGATAAACACAAATTCCCAGGTAATAAATATTTAATAGTCTAAACTAAAGACGTAAAAGAAGTTAAATTAGTACGAGTATTTAACTGAAACATGTTCACGAAGATATGCGACTAACAATGTGTTTACCGCGCTTCTTGAATAAGAGCGATCATTAAACATTGTAAAGTGTACGTACGAGTTTATTTAACCCTATCTTGAACCCTTTTGGCTCTTCCAGAGCTAATAATACTACACTAGGTCTGAGCTATATCACCAGCACTGTGAACAACATACTATTATTGTATTGTGATAGAAAACAGTATGCTCATTGCAATATTTTATTAGAGAAATCATGTTTATATATTATCTTTATTAACGAAATATACTTCGTTAAATCGTTCGTTAATCGTATTATAATATTTATGCGAAACTCTGTCTATCTTCTTCCTGTTTTGCTTTCACGGATAAACTGTTCGACAGAATTTGATGATTGAATATAATAAGACCCGAGCTCAAACATAGGCTACTTTTAAATAAAAAATCGAAAAGACAATCATATAAAACAGAGTCGGGTTTGTTATAACACTTAAAAGTTAAAACACTTGAACGAGCTGTAAATTAATTTTGGATTTTTTTCCCAGCACAAAGCAGCAGAAAAAAGTTTAAAACATTAAAAAAAATACCACGGGGCGAGCGGTACGAAGTTTGCCAGGAGAACAAGTATTCTGTATGAGACACGGATAACCCGTAGCACAGATATTTAGCAAGTCTAAAAATGTTCATATTTTTTAAATCATTTTAATTTATCTGGTTGCCGTCGGAATGTGACAGCCCCACTGCGCGTTGATTTTAATCTAGCGTTTAGGGTACTGCATTATCCCGCTATTAGAGATGTTTTTGTTGCATCGCTATGACAGGCCACGTGTGCGAATTCACCAGCTTCCCCGCCTAATGGCTTCCAGAATATGCGCCTCTGTAACATAGATAAGGTCTTAGGTCACGCATGCAAGCCTCTAGTAACTTACTTCTAATCATCAGTGTATGATCAGAAAAAGATGATAATAGTAGTTTAAGGCGGATACACACGGCACCACACGCCGCTGCGGTGTGCGGTTAATGCCGATGCGGATCTAATCTTGAAATGTCGCCGCACGAATATGCGGTAACAGTGCGTTATACGTTATACCGTACGATTTTTGTATACAAATAAACATTCATCAATACAAAGTTAATCTCCGCATAACCACAAAACCTAAATTAGCCTAAAGCTGCTCAAGTTTTACTGTTGTTTTAGAAGACAATTTAGACATTTTCGCAGCCATTTTTGAACCTAAAATAAGAACAGTGTGTTCCTATTTTAGGTTCAAACTAGTTACATTCGCAGCAGGTAACATTTTCAACTTGCGTGATTTTAAATTCCAGGTATGTAGGTATTAAACGTGGGTGTGGTTTTGAAAGTTTTCTAAGCGTCATATAATCAAAGAGATTGTTTGTGTTAATATTAGGGTTGTTTACAAAAGGTGTGCGGTGACGTCGTATGTTATTCGGTCGCTATAAATAAAGAGCATGCGGTACGCAGCCTGGTCTGCTCATTGCGTCTCCGACACAAACAACTCTACATTTCTTGTGTTTAAGTTTTTTTAAGACTTTTGGCGGGATCGGGATAAAAGATGGGCGCAGTTATTCAACTTACTCTAAAAAGGAGAAGGTTATTAGTTCCTGTTTTGTTTGTATGTTACGCGATTACTGCGCCAATAGCGAATGTATTTTGAAGCTTCTTTTCCTTTTATTTATATTGTATGGTGTTTTTTTTGAATGACTAATGTGTTGCCAACCTTGCGGTTTTTACAACTTCACCGGGCTTTTCATGGTGTAGTAATCGCGAAACAAATATAAAAAACATACTCCAAAGTGTAATATCCTCCATTTATATTTTTTTAGTTTCATTTTATTGTTGCTAGTTATTTGTTTATTAATATACAAACTAGATTATTTCTAACGGATACTAAGGATATTTCGCTTACTGAAAACAAACTAGTTATGCACCTTGTTGCTGTTGTCAATAGGTTGAACAGACCTTTAGATATGCCACTTATCCGTTGCCTTCTCTACTATAAAAAATATGATATCCATTATAAAACTACTTCTTTTATTACCTACCAAATTAATTCTTATACAAAAGGTATGAGAACATTTATTTATTTATAGATTTGGATGATTTTCTTTCGAAATTGGATTCCGTAACAAATTTCCGAATGTATTTTGCTGGCCTAAACGAACATGATACAAACATCAAATATATAAGTAAATCTCCGTATAAATTATTAGTATAGTTTAAATTTGGCCTTACAAAAGTTGAAATTCTTTTTAAAAATAACTCTTTAATTAGAATTTTAATTGACAAGCTGTATTCCGCGTTAATTAACAAGACGGTTAGCGTTTAATAATAAACTCTGAGTAAAGACAAGCCTGAGCCTTTACCATGAGTTGCTTTAGATTATTTTCAGTAATTTATTTATCGAAATCTGTAGCGTTTTTTTTCTAAAATTTACTTTTCTCGTTTAGCAGTAGAGGCACTGTTAAAATTTTTCGTACAAATAATTAGCGGAGACCCTAAAGATTTTAGGGTTGTAATCTCAAAGTAATTGCCCAGATTAGGTACTAATCCAAAGCGAGTGCTTCACCATATTTTCTTTTATTTTGAAGTGAAAACTTCTTTAGCGGCGCTGCGCACTTTTTTGGAATGGGTAAAAACTTCTGTACTCGCGTCAGGACACGTGACCTGACCTGAAATTCGTAAGACGGCGTAGGGCGCTTGCGCAGATGTTCGTGTTGTCATGTTTGTGTACGATAGCACAATAAATGAATATTGTATTCTACCACATAAATGATGGTACTTTCTTACTGATAATTAAAGCAATTCGTGCAAAATTATTCCCTAACCATTCCAAAATATCAAAAATGCACATCGTTAATATTCAAGTTTTCACTTCTGCCGGCACTCCCGGAGTGCAATCCGTCGTTTTTTTTAATTTGCATATTCTTGAATTGTAATATTTTATCACCTTAACATGTTGAACACACTCATTCGTTTCTTAAATCTTTAATCGTTAACTAAATAGCAAAACATTTCTTGTACGAGGATGAGAATTCTGCGTTGTTTTGCCTAGTATGACGTAATCTCAATGCTCGTCATAATTGTTAGCAAAGAGTATATCGCACCCTCAGTAATATAAGAGCACTGTCCAAAAAACTACTTTTTTAGGAAATCGTGTTTTAAGATACAGTATTATTTATGTGTTAAAACCAATATAATTACCGAGTCATCCTTATCTTTTTTCTCTTTCTACTAGAGCTAACCAGTAGAGAAAATAATTTTGTGTCTTTATCATTCATAATCCCAGTATGTCAAAATTTTGAATTGGGCCCTTATATTACTGAAGGTGCGATATAAATACTACGTAATAAGTGGCGGGTCTTTCATAGATATATAGCAAACCCGAATTTTGTATGAAGTTTATTTTAAGTGACACATGACACTCGACATAACATGGTCAAAAGGTATAAACCGTATAATTTGAAAGTAAGTCTGAACTCTAAAGGCTTTCAGATCGAAGGCAAAAAAAATGACACTAGGTCATAAGCTTTAGGCGAATAAAAAACATAGGAAACTTAATACTTTTACATTTTTATATAAATAATGCGCCTAACTGGTTGTTAGAAAGTTAAGCTTAATCAGACTTTGGATTCTCTTGTTAAAAAGTATTTTTATTCCTTATTTGGATTGCTGCCTAAGCGTAATAAGGTATTAAAAATCATTGTCTTCTTTGATAATAACTGCGTATTTTTTAATATTATAGCGGCCCGCTATGACGGCCAGTTTGACACTTGACAATAGTGATGTGAATTTCAATTTACTATCGAAAAAAACTATGTTGTAATAAAACCTTGCAAAATTCGCTCTGCCTATCTGTAAAGACAACCAGCGTGATGGTGAGTATCTTTAGGACATTATTTCTGGCTTGTGGTTGGAGTAAGAAGCTGTCGCTGTAATAGGGGGCGAGGTTGTAAGAATAACTGTGGTTATTTCTATTCGTCGTGTCCGCTAAACGCAACACTCGCGAACAACATTGTTGAAGACAAGTGCGAGACGGCTGATATATTAATACGGATAAAATTATAATGGCATTATACTAGGTTCGCTCCTCCTGCTGGTGATATTTAGAATTCTTGTGAGAATAGAATATAACGGGATAAAGATGAGATTATATTTTACTAGCTGTTGCCCGCAATTTCATACATGCCTTGAGGTGACTTTTTTTTCGTAGTTAGTGAAGAAAACAAAAGATTTTGCCGTACTAAGGGAGTATCCTAAATGTTGACCTTCTGATCCTAAAGCTATAACCTACTACCAAACAACATTTTCTAAAAATTGGTTTAGTAGTTCTTGCGTGAAAAGCGAACAGACAATTAGACAAAGATACTAAAATTTGATAAAAGAAGGCGTTACTTTGCGGTAATCCATACTTAAATCTAAATACAGTTATTTAATTTGCAATTTCCCGCCAAAAAATATATACGTATTAAGGCATGATAAAACAGACAAAATAGTGCGCTATATATATATACCGGAAGCCAAAACCCCCCAATTATATACAGCTCTACACGACACACACCACTAAACTGTTTTATTAGCACCAACAATACACACACTACCAAAAACTCAACGTACGTTTCGCTTCGTAACCGAAGCATCATTAGAAGAATTGGACTGCACTCAACGAAGGTAGGGCAGATACTAGTATCTGCTAATTTTTTTTAGCGGCAATTCCCAAAATAAATATTTGTATTTGGATACTAAAATTTATTAGGAGGTTATTACATTTTTGTATCTTTGTTTGTTTTGGATTCTTAATCCTGTATAGAATACATAGCAACTACAATTTTCACAAAATATTTACAGAATTAGTTTTATTTATAAAACGAAACTTTTTTATAGAGGTATGAGGAAAATTCGTGTTACGTTCACTGTCCTCTAGTTACGCCTCACTATAAAACCACTGTATGTAATCGCCGAATTTCATACTGCGTCGTTAGTTTCGCCGGTCGGTATATGTGATTGCAACACGCGGTTATTTTCTGATACGCTTCACGAAAAATGGTAGATCAAGAAGTTTCACTACTTACGTGTGTACCTATTGTGTACATAGTTTTTTCATTTAAAAATATTAATAATAATTGAAAGTTTTTATCTAGCGCCAATGACGGAATATATTTAAGTCTACATCACACACTAAGATAACCCAGCAAAAGTAACTAAGTGGGCTCGTCTTTTTTGTCACTTTAAAATATACAATTTACAAATAAAGTAAACTTGTCAAGTAGGTAAACAATATTATTATCATTACGTACCATTTTAGATAGGTACATATTAGACACAATGTATTAATATCACTTGTACTTTCTACAATATATTTTATTATTATCTTTTAGCCAACCGGTTTCACCATATAAGCATCATCAGATCTAACCTAACCTAACCACTAATTTTCAGTCAAGTTGGTTTAGTCGTTATTGAACTATAAGTAATATAACTTAACATGTCTTTTTTATACGATGGGATTTTTTGAAACTTGATGAACCAAAATGTGCGGATACTTTTTTTTTATGTTATAGGAAGGCAAACAAGCAGACGGATTTCCTGATGGTAAAAAATTCACGCCGCCTAGAGACACCAAAGATGGTAGTGGTGCGTTGCCAACCTGAGGTCAGGATGTTAGACCTCGAGCAAAAGTAAGTTTACCGGCTACCTTACCCTCCGGACCGGAACACGTCATGACGTTATAGCGGCAGGAATAGGTAAGGCGGTGGTACCAAACCGGGCGAGTCGCTGCGAAACTCTACCACCTAGTCAGATGCCACGGTGTTAGTGATGATAAGCCTATGCTCGCCTTTTACGAGCTGCCTGGCCAGAAAGGCAGATGGTCTATTCTGCAAAGGAGCCCGGACCAACACGGGGATACTAGACAAACAATTATAAATTAAAAAAAAACATTATCTTTAATAACATATGCAAATAAATGTACCTCAAAATTTTAAAGTTTGAGGTACATTTTACAAATTTCTGATATTTAAATTTTTTGTTACCTTTACCTGCTTAAAATTATTATTGCAAATTAATTAAAAAGGTCTACTTTCTACCTGTCAGATGAAACAAAACTAATTAAAAAAAACGCCAATCAAAACAAAGATGTAGGTAATATAAAACAAAAAAGCCATTAAAATGTACTGTATTTTAATGTTTTTTTTTTTTGTTTGAGATCTGTATTTTTGGGACTTGTGCCTAATTTTTTTTTCATCCTTTTTTTCCGCACATTTCAGTTGATAAAATTTTGAAAAAATCACATTTTAGAAGTTCAATCAAAATTTTACTTTCTGTCCAAATATTACACTCGATTGAATTTCAAGTAATTCTTAGAAGAAATTAATTTGAGTCAACTTCATTTCGCGGTAATTAAGAGAATATTTACGGCTTCGTCTATGTTTGGCCCCTGGTTTTCGTCTACCTATTGATTGAATAAATGTGAAAACTAGATTGGTTCTTTATTTACTTGACTTTAATTGCCATTAAAAATGGACAAGAAATAAAAAAAAAGTTGCCAAGTGCGAGTCGGAAGTCAGTTCAAGCCAAGTCACTTGGTTCAATTGGCTTAAGGTCAAGCGTGAGGCAGTTCACCAGGTCGTCTAGTGTAGAATAAAAGTCTAACTTAAAGACAAACATGTTTTGGATTTTTAAACCATTACAAATTAAGAAGTGGAGGAGTTTTTGTTTTGCCGTTTCTTCTCCTGTCTTGCTTGATTTGTAAACAGTGGTAGTTTTCGGTAGATAGGGTGTACACCATAGTTTACACTCTAAAAATTGTTTATATTAATAAATAATCATGCAATAAATTCAAAAAATAGTGTGTATATAGAAAGTAAACATTAAAAATAACTAATTGATTTTAACCTATTAAAATATTTACACACCACAAGTTGGAACGCCTAAATAATTTTGTAACACTCGTATTCCGCAAATAAATTTATTTTCTTCTCTTTTTTCGTTTTGGAAAAAAGCTAAGTATACATACCATCAATCTGTAGCACTACTGGAGATTACAGTCATAACAAAGACCTAATATCATTTCCAAATATTGCTAAGTCACTGTAATGTACTGACCTCTCTTTCTAAGAGTCTTGTCATGTTGTTATTAACAAAGTCAATCAGAGAGAGAGGTAGGATACGTTAGAGTGGGTGAGCAATATTTTGAAATGACATCAAGTCATGCTTGTCATTAGCTCACAGAATAACTGCATTAGCTTCATGAATGATACATACACACACGCATCGTTGTGTCATGAATATGACATTGCTATTGACATTGTTGTAAGTTTGAGTGACATTTCGTTTAACGCAGTCATTTACAGCTGGCTATAAAGCAATTAAATTAATTGAGATACTCTGCGGATTAATGATTTCTTAAAATCATTAATCCGCAGAGTAAAAAATAATCTTGCTAGTTTGGATAGCTCTGTGATTGGTTTACATCTGACTGCTTAGTTGGGATGTTAAGCCAATTGTGAAAATCTACCAACTTCCCTATCGTCCAGTACAGAACATGATTCTATCAATACGGCGACAGGAACAGATAAGGCGGTAGTTACTGCACAGCATAATATTATCAGTGGTATTGCTGGTAATGACCAATTTAACCTGTGCTCGTCTCTTGCGAAATAAATAAAATAGACTGTTTTTGTCTTTGTCTGGCTAGACACAGATAAAAATAGTCTATTTTAGACACTACATAAGGGATCCAGGAACGCCGTTTTATTTCGCTACAAATAAATAAATAATTTGGATTAAGTAATCAGTCTTCCAATCAATCAAGAAGCAAGCAAGCAGTCGAATACCACAATTAAAAAAAAAAAGAAAACAAAAAAAAAAAAACAATACCAAATTTCATAATAATGACACCAGTAGAAATTAAAAACAGGTTTGTGTTATTTTGTACTTTTGAACACAATACTAGAAAATTATAAACATTTCATTCCAAAAAGTCAACGATACCGATATATTAATTTATTGTTTATCATAAACTAAATGTTAATTCGCTAATGGTCGCTGTTGTAGCTCTCAAAAATACAAAATGACGCAAATCCGATTCCAATTCCAATTTACATAAAATCGAGATAAGTACAAAAGAGTTACTTTTGTGTTAAAACATAATTTTTCGTTTTAATACAACTCATGTATTAAAACGAAAAATTAGAAATATCACATTAATTTACTTATCTTATATTTGTTTACTTACCTACATACGATACTATGACGAAAGGACATAAATCCAAAAATACCCTCATTGCTAAAGGTTTGAAGTATACGCAAAAAGTAGTACATGATTAACAAAACGATATTCTTCAAATACAAACTAAAAACTTCCTCCTATTTACGAACATTAGCAAATTACGAGCATGTGGTAAATTGCTGTGGCAGCGGTAATATGCAAATATGCTTGTGTCATTGAATGACACGATGTTTAACCGGGATATTTACGGCTGAGGAGCAATTTACCTGTTATTCTAATAATTAGAATGTTACGCGAATGAGAGTTGGCCGGCCGCTGCCTACGCTCACCTTACCAATTACACTTCGTCTAGACAGACGTCGCGGTCTCCCACCCTACTCAACCCCACCGCACACCCTCTATCATTTGAAGGGATGGTACAGCGCTAGCTTTATTGAAAACACAGTTAATCTGTTGCCATAATTTACACTATTCACCGGTAGCTTTTTGTACTCTGTAAATTTTGATGTAAATCAGATTCGTATTTCTAAGTTTTTTTCTAATGTCAAAACAGAAAATAAATGTGTAAAAAAAAAGTTTTTTTTCTTTTTCAAATTTATAGAAATTTTACCCAAGCACAGGGCAAGTGCTAAAATAAAAATACCTTTAAAAAATAAATTCACATTCTTAACTCGAATAATAAAACATAAAGAATCTAGCGACTACGAAAAGTAATAAATAAATAAACTGCTGGCTAGCTGAATAGCTGGCTGACTTCCTTAATACAATTGTAAGACGATGGTTATCTATAACTAGTCTATGCTTGCCTTGTCTTTGGGACATTAAACAATCATTACAGTATTTTTTATATTTTAATATAATAATAATTAAAGATCTGATCCTACCGAAGAGTGTAGTAGCTTTTATTAACTTTTTACAGACTTTTAATGATTATGATCAGATCAACCGGAAGATAAATGATACACAAGAGCGTCAGTCAATTTGATGATTGTAATATCATCAAGATAATACAAAGAGTTTTAATAATAATTATAGAAGATTTTTGTATATCAATTATTCCAACATGGTCATTGGAATCAAAAATGATCTGGGTTTTTAAGGGTCCGTAAGTAAAACGGCAAAAAAGTGACTTCAATTTCAATAAGTATCTAATCTACGTTAAAAAAATGTGTATTATTCTCAATTATTACCTGGGATGCCGTTATCAGATCCAGACTTAGTAGCTATAGACGGCCTCCAAAATTTGCACTTTTGAATAAAAAAACAGATTAACATAAATAAAAAAAAATTTAGAGTCGAACATAATATAATCTCCTTCTCTTTTCGAGGCCAGTCAAAAAATAGCTTTAATTTTTATTTTAATTAATACCATTTTTTAATTAATAATGGGATGTTATATTGGATGTTACATTTCTGGGTTACATTTTTTTTATTAAAGATAACTTTAGCTGCGTTTCTTGCCAGCCAATTATTCCCAGACATTTTTTTACGTTTTTAATTCTATGAGAACCTTTAAAAAGATTTTATTTTAATTTTTAGACTTTTCACTCATGATCCAGAAAACATTTAATCGGCCAATATCGCAAGTAAGATATAGTTTTTACAGTTTAGATCTGTTGCAAACTAAGTCTTTAATCAGTTTTAAAAAATAACAATTGTGACATCTAACTAATTTAAACAATACATTATCTGATACCATCATGGGTGTAAAAAAATCCATAGATAACAGTACTGTAAATTTCTTATTAGACTCTCTTTATTTATATAACTACATACTCTGATTAAACTAGCAAACCCGACAGACGTTGCACTGTCTTAATATATTTTTTTTTATGATATTGAATGGCAATCAAGCTGTCGGATTTCCTGATGGTAAGAAATTCACGCCGCCCAGAGACACCAAAGGTGGTAATGGTGCGTTGCCAATCTGAGGCCGGGATGTTAGGCCTCGAGCAAAAGTAAGTTTACCGGCTACCTTACGGTACAAACCGGAACACGTCATAACGTTATGGCGGCAGGAATAGGTAAGGCGGTGGTTCAAATCCGGGTGAGTCGCTGCAAAACTCTACCACCTAGTCAGATGTCACAATGTTAGTGACGGTAAGCCTATGCTCGCCTTTTACGAGCTGCATGACAGGAAGGCAGATGGTCTAATCTGCAAAGGAGCCCGAACCAACACGTATTCTTAAATTTTCTGATTGTTTTTATTAAAATATATTTTTTTAATTATGAACCTTCTGACAATAAAGAATACGACAAAAGCCCGCTACTTTATTTGCGTTGAATAATAAGTTTTCATACAAACAGGTTATTCAAGTTTTTTGGGGATGACTTAAGAACTAGCCCATGTTTGAAGTTTGAAATATTTAGCGACATGCACATAAAATTTCTTTAAAATCTTTTCAGCAATTTGGCCGCGAAAAAGCGACAGACAGATAGACTTTCACTACTACTCTTTCAGACTATATAATACAAATTAAGTAAATGTGGATATCAAAATAGCACCTATAACCAAGGCTACCAAACTTAGAGAAATTTTTCGTAAGGCGGATATCACACTGCGCGGCACACCGCTGCGACGTCCGGGATTGCAGGTTTTCACCTTGAACTATCGCCCGCGCGGCATGGGCATGTATGTGTATGTGGTTTTTTAATATAAATCAAATTTTTCCCGTACAAAGTTGACTTGTGATGTTCGCCGCCACAAACCGGAGCGTCGTGCGGTACAGTGTGATACCCGCCTAAGTTCGCTATACAAAAACACTTCTCATAAAATTTAAATACAAGTCGCAAATGACAAGATAAAGAGAAATGTATTTGACGTTATCTGTAACGTAAACACTTGATAGACACCAGACATGAACCGCCATTGTTGTCCGCCCCACTTAAAACCACACACTGTTGTACAAAAATATAATTCGGTTTATGTATATTTATGGTTTCCATCGTGGGCACTTGGTGAAATTCCATTATCATGATTAATATTTTAACAAGTATATTCACGCTTGTATTAGAAGTAGAAAGAAGTACTACTGCGCGATTAGGAAAAAGGAAGTTAGGAAAGTAGTCCCATAACATGAAATTCTTTTCTGATGTACACGCATTATGAGAAAACTACTGTGCTTTCGTATTGTTAAATCTAGGTGGTAAAAAGCGGTCTTATAAGTTTGCCATGGCTATGTGTGCTTGTCTTCGGCATCATAACTTTCGAATCGATTTCGATGCGGATTTTTCATTCGAAAGCTGACGTGATCGATGTGGTTCTTAGCTACTTTACATTTGGGTTTTGTCAAGGGTTATTCCAATTTCAGTATTATTAATATTTAAGAGGATTTAACTAAATATTGACTTTAACAAGAAAGGTACATAGAGCAAGAATCGAAATATTTTTGATTACTGACAAATATATTTTATTAAACCTTAAAATAATATTGATTTAATAATATTTATTGTTATTAGAGAAAGACGACCTCAACACGTACGGCATAAAGTTGCATATATAAGTGAACATTTAGCAACATGGAAATAATACTGCTACAAGCGTTCATGGCAGAACGTGACATTATCATTATAGCGGCAGTAATAAGTAACCCTGGCAACACACCACAGCGCTCTACCACTAGTTGTCCAGTTGGTGGTGACCCATTTGAACCTATGATCACCTCTTTCAAGCTACCTGGCAGAGAGGCAGATTGTTTATATACTATGGGTAAAACTTAATACGTCAAAACGAGATAGTCCTAACAATTTACGAATAATATGGAAGTGACGTACGGATGTACGTACAACATGTAGAATCTACAAGGTTTTTACCTTTCGAATACGGAACCCTGACTATGCGCGATATTTAATTTTGCTGAGTAATGTGTATTTGACATGTTGGAAAATAATATCCAGAGGCCTGACCTTGTATTTAAACATATCCATTAACTAGATAAACGAATCATTCTAGGTGGTAGAGTTTTCGCGTCCCCGCTGCCTTGAACCTTAATGTCACTAGCACCATATTCCGATTTAGGTAGTAAAGAAGTAAATTTTGCAAACAGTGGTATTTCCAAACGAATACGACTTCAGAACGTTCAAGAAAAGAGCAGACTAATTCCTAAAAGGTCGGCTACGTATCTGTGACACTCCCAGGGTTGTCGATGTCCGCCGGCGGTAGTGGCCACTTACCATTACGTGATCCAATTGTACATTTGCCATCTCGTCTTTAAAAAAGTTTAGTAAAAGATTTAACATTCTAACCTTGTGCTGACTCCATTCCCGTGTATTTCTTCTAATCATGAAATAAGCTTATATGCCAATACTCTGAAAACCTCGCAGGTAAGCAGTGAACAGCATCAGAACAACACGTGGCCAGGTAACGCCAGCTGGAACGGTTATTTCGGTTATCGTTAGCAGGCCCCAGTAGACCGACACCAGACGTCGGCGCCGCCCCCGCGCCCCTCTAACTTCTAAAAATAACCGCACTGTGCATTCTTGGGCGAACGATGTCGAATTTTTGTCGAGTACGGGCGTCCACATGCCGTTTGTTTTGGCCCAGGAACTGGCCACAACCTTCGACCGCTGAATTGTATAGATATCTTATTAGACATCCGTCGCATGCGCATCCCGCTTCGATATATTGTCACAACAAAAATTTGTCACAAACAAATCAAAAGAATTTACTCAATAGAAAATATTTTACCAATTTTGTGTTGTGATAGTATTTTTTGCAAAAAAGTCGTGTCAGAACCCGTAAGATCATATTTTCCATCATTATTCTTGAATCTTGACTTACATAGTATATTAGATTAGTACTTTACTCACAACTACATTGTTTTATTTTAAAATTTCAAATTTTAAGTTTGTAGAAACGAAATCGACAGACTTTTATACAAAATTTCATGTTTTTTTGATTTTAAATTCTCAAAAGTCATTTCTTAGCGAATGCCTTCGCCAGTATATCTAGGTATCTGTGTGCCAAATTTTAGTGGAATCCATTCTGTGCTTCCAGCTTTGCCAGTCTGTTACCTTTTCCTTATTTACATTAGCCCAATTGCATTAACTTCACATTACATTTACACGTCTGAAATTTAATAGGAACGTGTATAGATGTAACTTGAAATCTTGTTTGTCGTGCCTAATCAATCATACACTCTGCTAATAAAAAATAAATAATGACTTCTTTTTTTTCGAAAAATCACCAATCAGAATTGGTTTACTTTATAAGTTTTATTAAAGTCAACAAGTGCTTTTGGTAAGTATATTTAATACTGTATTTTCGTTTTCTTAAAATGACGTACCTAGTAATGAAATGGAAGTCGGTTTTTTGCAGTTTTACTGCGCTTGCCATTGGGTATTTCTAATGAAATGAAAATGAAAAAATGAATCAGGAGTGTACTATATGAGAAGTGACACAGTTTCGATGTTTTAACATTTGAGTGAAAAAAAATTTACACAAAAATAAGTTACAGCTATACCATTTGTCGGATCTAAATCAAATTTGTATATGACCAACTCGTAATCATCACCTTTCAGAAAAAGAACTATTAAATTCATTTGTTATTGGCAGAATGAAATAAAAATGGATCTCTGTTTTACTTAGTTATCGCATCGCTCGTGAACGGATGGAGCAAAGTCTGTCGGCTCAACTAGTCAAACATAAATGTTACCAACCTGAAAACATCTACTTTTGAACCAAAAATAATAAAAAGGGCTTATTCAATAAACAGTTCTGAGTTTACGCGTTAGAAACATAGTAGAATTTAAAACCTATTCTAGGAAATCAGTTCAAATGATATTTAATTACCTACACAAAATTTACTTTGTTGTTTTCATTTTTCGTAACTCTTTGTTTTGTTACATACATATTATAATTAAAAGGTTAATGACTCCTCTTAAAGTAGTAATCTATTTGTTTATGACTTTATGCAAAGTTATAAATGTAAAATACAAAATACTAAGTATCTAATATTTCCTCTTTGTAACTTATTTTCTTAGAATATCTTCTAAGTAATTTATAACACCTCGTTGGTACAGCTACAAATTATAAAAAAACTCTAGAGAGAGCCACGGTCTGCAATATTTTCAAATTTATTCTTTGTGCCTTTTATTACGTTATTTTTGGGAATGATTTTAATAATTTTCTTTATGATACACGAAATTGCTTTAAAATTTTGTTTTGAAATTGTTTTGTTTGAAGTTAAACAAATTTTTTATCAAACACATTGAAAATGTAAACTTTGTTGAAGCATGAAGCGAACAAGATTGAAGGAAGATGTATTTTTTATTACAAAGCAACAACCAAAGTTACTGATAATAAAAATTACATTTTTACATTTACATTTACAGTTGCTATACTGGGACTATAATTTTAAACTTACGCAAAGTTTATATCTCTCTAACCTTCAAACTGGAACACATCATAAGTATTAAAAGGTATTAAGTCAATGATATCTAACCAAACGAGACGTTGCAAAACTACCACCTAATTTTGGTCACCGTGCTAGTAACTAACAAAACGACGCTCACCTTTTAAGAGTTGCTTGGTGAGATACTTTTTCACGGGCTTATCAAACTTTGGTAGATAATCTGTTACTCTAAGACCTCTAAGACTAAGGAAGTCCCGGGACCAGCACGAGGAAAGTTTCAGAGTTTGTGTGTATTAGTAGGGATCAAGTAAAACTTCAGTAGTTTTCTCCCCGCTTTCATATGCAGGATATAATCTTTAACATTATTTATTAAATAAAAAAAAACAATTTTTACAATGGTATCACAGGTTTTTTTTTACATATTATAAGAAGGCAAACAAGCAGACGGATTTCCTGATGGTAAGAAATTCACGCCGTCTAGAGACACCAAAGATGGTAATGGTGCGTTGCCAACCTGAGGTCAGGATGTTAGATGTCGAGCAAAAGTAAGTTTACCGGCTACCTTACCCTCCGAACCGGAACACGTCATGACGATATGGCGGCAGGAATAGGTAAGGCGGTGGTAACAATCCGCGCGAGTCGCTGCGAAACTCTACTACCTAGTCAGATGTCACGGTGTTAGTGATGATAAGCCTATTACCTTTTACGAGCTGCCTGCCAAGGAAGGCAGATGGTCTATTCTACAAAGGAGCCCGGACCAACACGGGGAATTAACGGGGGGAGG
The DNA here is from genome assembly GCA_002245505.1 of Calephelis nemesis. Taxonomy (NCBI): domain Eukaryota; kingdom Metazoa; phylum Arthropoda; class Insecta; order Lepidoptera; family Riodinidae; genus Calephelis; species Calephelis nemesis. The sequence continues at coordinate 275,341 of NJDD01000172.1, forward strand.
GTGAATTTATGTTCATTCAACGTGGTATTTATCCATAGTAAATGTTAAATATGTCCCGCTTTATTTCGGTCCCTTAGACTGCAAGTACAGGGATAAGAACATACGAGAACCTTGACAGCATGAAGAAATGAATTCCATTCGTATAATAAATGCAAAACTCTGTCGGTCTACTATTCTTTAACGGGCTAAACCGTTGAGCTGATTTTGATGAAATTTTTTCATATATTATATTCATATATTATCGCCTCTGTGGTCTAGCGGTTCAGTTGTTGGACTTGACTGCGTGAGGTCCTGGTTTCGAATCTTGGGTCATTCAACAAAAGAAAATTGGGTTTTTCCAAATTTCTAATAAAAAAAAATGTTGCTCGGGATAGGATATGTGCCCGGTTGGCGATAGACTTGCCACCTATCACATTGTGGGACTTAGTATCTTCGGCTAGTCGTGGGTACCTTGGTTGTGCCTCTGCCAACCTCTTCGCATATATGGGCATGAAGATACATTACAACTTTTATTCATACAACATTAAATTATTATTGTCCTCATTAAAACATAAGCTATTTTTCAAGAATCAACACACAAATAAGAATAATAGAGGATGAAGTATAAAAATCGTAACTGTCCTACGCTGACCAAGTATGTAGTAAGTAAATAGTAACTTACTTACGTAAATAGTATTTTAATAATTAAGAGCATGAAAACTGCAAAACCCGATTCCTATTGGATTACTACTTCGCACGTCCCTTTTGTTTTTGTTTTTTCAAAAAATAGCAAAAACTTCCGAGATGTTCCCACGTAAATTTTATCGATATCATACTTTTAGTTTTGAAGTATACCTAATGATGCATATTTTTTTTCTGCTTTCAAAAGGTCTTTAATGATCATTAAAAACAGTGGTTTTCAATGATTTTTCAATTTTCAACTAGACATATCATAAAATTAAAATGGTATTTATTACCTAGGGATCATGACCAATCTTTCTAAAAAAACATCAAAATGTGTTTGTCATGGCCGAGTGATGGCTTAACAAAAACAAAACCTACAATCAAATTGAGAACCTTCTCCTTGTTTGGAGTCGGCAATGAACAGATACGAATATAAACTTCAGTTCACAAACTAAAGAAATACAAAACTTAAACTAAAATATAAGTTCAAGGTTATGATTCTTTGTTATCTACTTCCAAATGCAAAATAGATATCTAAAGTTGAATGGCATAGACACGTGTAGTGCTTCCTTGATTCCCATTTTACGTGAAGAATTGATCAGTTTTTTTTATAATGTGAAAGGCAAATAAGGATTTTCTGATAGTAAAATATAAAGGTCGCCTATAGACACTGACAGGGTGTGGTCTTTGGAGGCTGGGCAACCTATTATACCTCTTTAGTAAGTAAGTTCAGTGGCTTCTTTTACTTTGCTCGAGTTTGTTTGCTTATTTGTGTGTCAGCTTGTCTATGTATATGTCTCTCTGTGTCTTTTTGTCTATCTAGCTGTGTATCTAAACTGCTTTATACCTAGTCTTGCCATAAATATTGTAATAAAGAAAAAAAATATTTTTTTAACTGCAAATAACATATATTACTTTTACAGTGTGTTAGTTTAATACATAAAT
>NJDD01000172.1:277018-295320 GCA_002245505.1 Calephelis nemesis
AAACACAATGAACAATCGTATAAAAATGACAGATTCGAAATTCAAATGTAATATTTTTTTATTTTTAAGTGTAACAGTATTTATGGCCAGACTAAGTATTTATGAATAAATATATGTAGTTAAAACCCTGAGTTCAAACACATGCTATTTTTTTACCCAAAATCAACCCCCGAGCGAAAAAAAAATTAAAAAAATATTCTACGCTGCCGAAGTGACACGTAAACAGCCAACCCTGTAAATCAGAATACGACAACGACAAGCACTGTTGTTTGAATGACAGATTGGATATGGTAGTGTTACTAATTCTCGATAGGTATTCCAGGACTCCACCAACAGACTCCATTCATCGAATGATCTAAAATTAAATTTAAATCTTATCTAATGAAATCTAAATTAGTGAATTATTTTTATTAACCATCAGTTTAATTTGATATTAAATTCGTATTTCATAATTATTTAAAAAGTTTTAGGTTGTAATAGTATCGTAACATGTCTTTATTTGTAAAGGCAGCAGTAAACATGAGAAGTACTTTTCAAGATGTATCAAATAAGCCTAAACATGATAGGATAATGTTGGGAATCTCCGACTCCATCATCAGATCCGCTCCATGTTGGTCCGGGCTTCTTTTGCTTCTAGACCAGCTGGCTTTCGCCAGGCAACTCGTGAAAGGCGAGCGTAGGCTTACCGTCACAAGCAACGTAACATCGGACTCGGTGGTACAGTTCACCAATTCCTGCCGCCATAACGTTAGTGCTTACCGTTGACGTATTCTAGTTCGAAGGATAACGTAGCCGGTAAACTTACTTTTGCTCGAGGCCTAACATCCCAGCCTCAGGTTCACAACGCACTATTTCTACCTTTGTTGTCTCTAGGCGGCTTGAATTTCTTACCATCAGGAAATCCGTCTGCTTATTTCCCTACCAATATCGTAAAATTTTTTTTAAAGTTTTGCATTATCGTATGATTAGCATATCCAAAATTTCAACTTATTCAGTAACCTTATAATTATTTTTGAACTAAATAATATTTATTTCATTTTTAACCAAAGAAAAAACTTAACTAATTAATTATTAACTTATTTAATTTGAGTTAGCTTAAATTACTGACACGATTTTCTAAAGTCTTTTTCACAATTGAAAAGCTTCTTTAATTGAAAGAAACCACACCACTTGGTCGCGTTTCTTAAAATTAGTTTTCGACCTGAAAGAAGTAACATTATTTTTTATTACTGACTGTTATAATGTTGACTTTTAACCCGCAAGGTTTAAGTACTTGTCTATTATTAATGTCCTTTGTATATAAGTATTTAGAAAAAAAACGCGAGTTTAGTTTTCAATAGACTAATAAACCTTACGTCAGGCTATTCGTTAATATTACGAGTGTTAAAGACAAGACAGTTATCGAAATTCAAAATGGCGGCAACCACATTGTAAAATGGAATAGAATGAATGTTGACAAACTGTGTGTGATACGAGTTGCCGGTGGATATGTATTTCAAAATTAGTAATCGATTTCTTTAATATTTATGGAACAAAGTTACCAATCGTGCATTTTCCAATCGAGTTTCATAATAGGGTAACAATAGCTTTTCTTGACACTTTCTTTAGGTTCTCGCATTAGCGTTAGCATTTTGCCATTAGTCAAGTAGGAATTCGCATCAAATTTACCACAATCAGGATTTAATTATAATTAGTCATAAGTCATCAAATGTCAGGGTCTTGGGTGAAGCGGTGGCCTCATCACTCAAGCTCATATAGTGAGATTTGACGGCCATGAGGAAATACACGATACGCTAATTTCTTCATGATCATATCATTTGTACACTTTCGCTGAACAAAATTGTACAAAATGCCACCAAAATTGAAAAATTTCACTCAATATAAAGTATCTTCACGCCCATATGCTCGAGAAGTAGGCAGAGGAACAACCAGCGACTATATAAACTGCGACCATCTTTTCTCTCGATGGCGCCAAAACTACTTCTTGACACTTTTTTTTAGTTTAAATTTCATTCCGAGAGGAAGTCCATACTCCTCTTACGCTTTTTTGTAGAGATAATCGTCAACGGTTTAGATAGACTTTTAGCCTTACCACAAAAGTACACGTCTGTTTCAAAACAATCTCAGCTTGAAATTGACATCAATCTAAGAACACGTTACACGTTGATTACGTGGCAGTACGTTAATCGTTGAAAATCAAATTTTAGAGAGTGTTTAGTAAAACATGTTTTTTTTTTAGCAAGGTGGTTAAAGTTGGCGTTTTATTTCAGTTTTATGCAGTTGGGTAGTTCTTATGTTTTTGTGTTTTTTCTTGTCTGTAACATGTATGAACACTGACACTGACTTACTACACTGTTTTACATATTACCATAGTTTTACTGGCAAATATCATTTATGGTATACAAAAAAACTTACATAAACTTTAAAACTAAAAGACTTGTACAAAAGGTCAGCTTATCTAAGATAGAGAGGTTTCTTTCAGCTCATCCAAAAAGTAACTCATAAAATAACTTAAATTGTAGACTTACAGTGCACAATAAATTAAGTAAAAAAAAAGTATAACTGTACAGCATCAAACCCAAGAGAAAAACAAAAAAGAAATAATATGCACAAAAAAAAAATTGTGTGTGTATGTACAAGCGTTAGAAGTTATACTTCTTCGGCGTAATAAGATAAAAATCTTTTTAAAAATTTTATCTTTTGCCTTATTTTACATTTGTAGACAAAATGACACTAACCATAGAAAAAAGGTATTTAATACATTAAAAGTTTCATTATAATGCATTATTTAGTTAAATAAAGTTTATTTAATATTTAATAAAAATATCACAAAAAACTAAATTATTATCTATAGCTAACTTCATCATGTCGGTTTTTCGTGACGGTGTGCGCGCGCATCGTAAAAATTTACCCTCATCATTTTTTCCTAACGCGCCAAAAGTAGTATAACTTCAAAAAGAAAAAATAATACTAAACATTAAACGTGCATACATAAATACATACACTTGCATACATAACAAATATATACAAACTTGTATATATCTCTGAGAATACATACATAATACTAAAGGTAACTCAATGTGTAAACAATTGTAGTATTCAGTACACAAACACGCGTACATAAACTACAAGAACATAAAAACATAACTGATGGTGTGAAAAAAAATAATACAAAAGATGAGAAATAACAGATTTTGTCATTTTTAGAAAAATACATTACTTCAAATATCATCACACATTAAAAACATTCCAGGATGGTGGTGGGCGGGCGCATGCGTGGGCGGCGCTGTGCTGTTGTGCGCTGCGGGTCTGTTTGTCCACCCGCACATTCGACGCCGCTACGTTGCCGCCGCCTCCGCCGCCGCTACGGACCCCGTAAGTTCTTCTGCTACTGTCCAAAATATAGCGTAAAAAGACCCGTAACCATTTGGTGACGGCATCGTGCTGATCGGCGCTGCTACGCTATAACATACGTATATATAAGCTACCTTAACATTGCCCCCGAAATGTACGTATATCTTTAAACATGCATGTATGCTGGTACAGAGGGGTACCGCCGCGAAATCGTATTGTTTTGTATAATCTTGAAACTCGTATTTTGGTATTTTCTTGTGGTTGGTGCTGTTTTGTTGAACCGGCAACAAGTTTGTTAATGTTATTTTGTTCTTTCATACATTACATTACTTTTTTATGGCCCCAAGATCGTGTCTTGACCGAACGCAAATGAAAAAGCGCTACCGATTCATTACCTGTCGTGCTACGCTTCTGCCCGTGGCGCTACGAAACCCGTAGCGCGTGTATTAGCTGTTATGATAACTACAAGACAATAATAAATCATGTTTAAACCTAGATTTAGCGCTCGCAATCAGAAACGTCAATTAACACTTAAGCTGTCATCAAGTCACAGTTTTGTATAGAAAATGTCGACTTAATGACTGGTTAGAAGAAAATTGTCGCCTCTGAGTATGGATGTATTTTAATTAAAGCGAGCTGATTCAGCTGACTGTAACATGTTGGACTAAAACAAATAAAAGGATTGTTTTCCTATTTCATTTATATTCCTCTGTATTAGAACTTACTTAATGTTTACGCTACGCATTTAGTGTTTTTTTTAAATAGTTTTGTCATTTATACGATAGTCATAAAATTCAAATGTTTGTTAGAATTCTCATGTTGATAATAATGTAAAATAATTCACATATTATATAAATTGTATGGGCTTGGAACAACAATCATACATATAAAATTAAAGCGAGGGTAAAAAACTTCCTAGCCAGAATCAGATGTCATGCTATTAGTAATCTTAATATTCAATTGAATAAATAACTTCATTTCCAAACCAGACATCGCATGACTTTCATTGTACAAGTTTATGTTTATTACATACATATTCCTTTTCTAATGCAATGATCTAGCAGGTCAGTAGAAAAATCTAATTGGTTTAACTCTATCGTTACCCACATTACCCCCATGCTACCCAGTTGTTTGGGTATGTTCAATCGCCGATCGGCGGGCACAGCACTGGCTGGGTCGAACGACAAATAGAGCGATAATGACTAAAACGTCTATGTTTTTTAGGGCAAAAGACCGCGAATGAGCACGGATCTCCCCTAATGGTAAGAGATAACTGTGGACTATAGACATCATAGATCTAACTGGTGAATCAGTATCCTGTCGCTGAGGTGTAAGTCCCAATGTGGCAGTCTACCGTCAACCGTACTCTTTGGACCGGAACATGACACTGACATTATGGCGACAGGATTAGGTAAGGTAGTACATCCTTAGTCGGGCAAAGTAACTGCACGTCACTCTACCACCTCTTATTGTTAAATTTTTCATTGTATTGGAAGGCAAACTAAGGAAATCTATGTCTAAGGAAATCTCAGAATTAATTAATTACAAATTCAGGCCGTCAAGGGATAGCAAAGGCGGTAATGGTGTGTTAGATTGGCATCTAAGGCCGGGATGGTCTAGTAAAGTTTAAATAAATTAAGTACATGAAATAATATTAATTTATCTACAGTACATATAAAAGGGGAACTGATAAATCATATTAGAGACATCTGATTTTTTGAATTCATCTGAGCCCTGAATAGCAGAATGACTGCTTAAATATTTATATGACACAGGGCGGAGAAGCTAGTATAGGTGGGTAGCTAGGAAGTACATTTTTCTGCCTCGTTTGATTTAGTTCCAAGAAGGTTTTAGCACTTTTGAGATTAAAGGGGCAATTCACATCGTGGACAGTACGTAAAGCATTTAAAGCTTTAAGTGGCTCTCCTTCACCTATCATATTAAAATAAAAACGCTTTGAGTAAAGACAAAGTCGAAACAGTTGCCTTTGACAAAAAACTATGTAGAGATTCGCTCGCAAGTCCTTAGATAAGTTTTTTTTTTGCACTATCGTGAAAGAAGGTGGCAATTTTTTCATAATTATTCCTTATTGTTTATTATGAGTAATTGTTTATTTTAAGTAAAATGGTCAATTTAGGTGGCATTTTGTTCAGTTGAACTACACAAGTGAAACATTCGTGAAGAAATTAATATATCGTGTATTTGCTAGTTGCTGATAAATCGTATTAAATGAGCTTGAGTAAGGAGACCACCGCCTTACTCAAGATTCTGACTTGACATTCTACAACGACGACTTTATTATAAAAAACAACAGAATTTAATTGAAAATAGATACAAAGAAAAATAATTTATTATTGCGGAAGATGTGGAAGTATGGCGTAAAAGTATCAGTCCCAGAAAGGGACAATTAAAAAAATGTCTTTTTGGCGCCATTTTTCAAAAAGTTGGTCGTTTTTTTGTAAATATTGAATTTTTAGTTATATACATATAGTTAATTAGTTTTGATAATATTCTGTTCAATCTGTTTAATTAAGCAAGTTTAAATTTGGCAAACAAAAGATGCTAAAAAAGTCATAAAAATTAAAGTTAAAAAAAAGTCATTAAAATCAAGTTCTCCTCGCTAATATCCTGTTTGACTAATTTTGATTAGACGTTACTTAATTTGTGAGACTTAACTCTCAAAGGCTGCCTGGGTTAGATTGGTCCAGAATTTTTCAATGATGTGGTAACAAATAGTGTTTGGGGAGCCCAGGACAGGATTTTTTGCAATATCCTAGCTTAATCAGATCAAAATATGGAAGATACCACTAACCATAACTCATGTATGTACATGTATCAAATCAGGTATAGAGGCGCGCATATAGGGTAGTCAAATTTTTCTTGGGTTAAAAATTTATTCGAATATTTAGATTAAAGTGCGTCAGGTTTATTATTTGCCAATAAGTGCATGATTAAAAATCAATCAATAAATTAAAAATGAAAAAAAAAATGTTTATCATTCATTACGGTGAAGTGTCTGATTAACAAATTTGCACCATCGGAGTAGGGTTGCCAACTATACTTTATAATAACGTATCCTACTTTATTCTTGGTAATTGTGCTTTATACTTCCACATACAAATAAATTTTTTAACTAAATAATTATTTTCAACCTTTGCTACTATGCGTAAAATAAAATACACATTATGAAAAGTACAGTTGAAAAATGGCAACATATTACATCTACTTAAAAATGCATTTGATAGCTTAACAAATATAAAAAAGTTATTTCTTACCCACTCACCATTCTTTTAGATTTTTAGTAATGATTCAAAACTAGCGGGAAGAGAGAAAAGAGCATCAATAAATTTAATTAAAAATGAATTGTTGATTTACTTAAATTGAAATTATGTTGATTGACAATCAAGCTTTGCAACCTTTAAAGATAAAAAAAATTGGTAGCATGTGCTAGAAGAACGCAAAAGTACGTAACAATAGAATATTTGAAAAGTATTTTTTTTCTTCGTAATAATTTATTTTTTTCCTATCCAAATATTTTGTGGTCAAAAAAGTTGGCAACCGTACATCAAAGACACATAAGGCATGTAGGTACTATTAATATTTGTTGAGCTCTCCAAGGATCAAGTGACTGTAATTATTGTCTTAGCATTTTTAGCATCGCAGGCTTCTTACTATATAGACAAAAGTTATAAAATTATATAAATATATGTTTAATGACCAGATATAACTCTTTTAAAATCGCCTCTGTGGTGTAGCGGTCCGGCGTCGGACTTGACTTCTTGAGGTCCCGGTTTCAACCCCTGGATCCAGCAATAAAAAAACTGGAAAATGTTTATTTCCAATTTTCCAATAAAAATAACGTTACCCGGGATTTTATATGTGCCCGGCTGGCGATGACTTTTCACCTAATACATTGTGAGACTTAGTGTCTTCGACTAGACGTGGGTGCCCTGGTCGGTCTCTGTCTACCTATTTGGGGATATGGGTGTAAACATACTTTTTTTAACTTAAAATCTCTTCAGCAGTTTTGATGTGAAAAAATAAGATACGTACAAACTTTATGCGCTAAAATTTTGTTAGTTTATTACAGGTCAAAGGTGTTTACTGATGCGTGGTAGTGACGCAAAATGTTAGGCGTACTCGCGTTCGCAATGACATACTAATCCTCCAGACCGGAACACTACAGTGGCCAGCATTGTCGCTATGTCGGCTCTACTTATTGAATAATGTATCAAGGTCAAGTACGGACTTCTGCATAAATTCACAAGGTACACTTAACTTGTTGGTCTGGGCTCCTTTGCAGAATAGACCATCTGCCTTTCTTGCCAGGCAGCTCGTAAAAGGCGAGCATAGGCTTATCATCACTAACACCGTGACATCTGACTAGGTAGTAGAGTTTCGCAGCGACTCGCCCGGATTGGTACCTCCGCCTTACCTATTCCTGCCGCCATAACGTCATGATGTGTTCCGTTTCGGAGGGTAAGATATAATAAATAAATATCCCTGGACAAGTTACACAAATTGAATCTAACCCCAAAGTAAGCAAATTATATGCTTGTGTTATGGGTGTTAGTCAATGATACTAATACATAGATATACTTAAATAGATACCAGAATAAATTTAATAAACACCCAGACCCGTAAATGCAGACATCTAAATGTTCATCACATAAATCGGTCAGGTCAATTCGGGAAAGTCGGGAATCGAACCCGAGCCTCGCGATTCGTCGATGCAGTTAGGCGAGTACGCTAGCCGCTCGACTAACGAGGCGGTCATAGCCGGTAAACTTACTTTTGCTTGAGGCCTAACATCCTGACCTCAGGTTGGCAACGCACCATTACCATCTTTGGTGTCTTTAGGCGGCGTGAATTTCTTACCATCAGGAAATCCTTGAGCTTGTTTGCCTTCCTATAACATAAAAAGTCATTAGCATTACATCGATTTTTTATATAGCTATACATTCAGTGCTCATCATTACCGTGTTCCTATTTGAAAGGCAAAATATAAGTCGGTAAATCGCGGGCTTAAGCTGAAAACTCGCCGTCTTACTATAAAAAAAAGTGCAAAACTTCGTTAAAGAAGTTTTCACTTCAAATATTTACACGCTTGAAAAAATGTTTAAAATTGACACGCAACTAATAATATGCTACACGTGGATGACGTGCCAGCATGTTATTGGTTGCAGGTCCAATTTCAAACAGTTTTTAGTAAAATATGTTTTCAGCGAGTGTTTATTTTTCCGCCTCGTTGGTCGAGTGGCTGGCGTACACGCCAAACTACATCGACCAACCGCGAGGCTCGGGTTCAATTCCCGACGGGGGCATTCATTTGTGTGATGAACATTTAGATGTCTACATTTCCGGGTCTGGGTGTTTATTAAATTTATTCTGGTATCTATTTAAGTATTTATATGTATTAGTATCGTTGACTAACACCCATAACACAAGCATATAATTCGCTTACTTTGGGGCTAGATTCAATTTGTGTGATTTGTCCAGGTAGAAAAAAATTTTTCTCGGTTGGTCACTTTTGACATTTCACGCACTGGTGGTAGAGTGCTGAGCATCAATTGGCCCGGGTAGGGATCCACCGCCTTTCCTTTTCTTGCTACCATAATGACTCTATCGTGTTCGGTCTGGAGGGTAGGGTAGCCGACACTTGCACAATTGGTCTAACATCCCGGATACAAGACGGCGACGCACTTATAACTACTATGGTGTCTATAGGGCATGATATTTTCTTACCATCAGGAGATCCGTGTGCTTGTTCACTGTGTAAAGCAATGTGGTCGTTCAGCAGCCCCCTTACTGTTTAGGTTATGTAGGATATAACCACAAAAGTATCAATCCTATTAATATTATAAATGCGAAAGTTTGTATGTATGGATGTTTGTTACTCTTTCACGCAAAAACTACAAAGCCGATTACGATGAAATTTGGTATGTAGGTAGCTGAAGATCCAGAATAACATATAGGCTACTTTTTATCCCGGAGTTCCCGCGGGATTGGGACTTACGCGGGTGAAACCGCTTGGCGCAGCTAGTATATCATAATGATACGCGGAGACTTAAATTAGTATCCCGCCTTTCACATTCCCGATACACCATAAGATCTGCGAATTGAAATGACATTGCCCTAAGATCTATCCCATCAAAAACATTTCATTAAAATGTTACCAAGACCAGTCAATATGGCTCGCACAGTCAAAAAAATATCAAATGTCACATAGAGCAAGCCTCCTAACTCTACCCGTCTTATTAATAAACACGGACTAATGTAGGAGTAAAATTACGTTGATATTATAGTCTTTATCACATTGTGATAAAACCTATAGTACCTGTTTGAACCTAGGTGTAGTTTACTCCGCATTTATTAATAAGACGGTACAGGTTCTAACGCTACAAAACCTCAACAACTTTACTCCTGTCAAAATATATGGCTTGAATATTTCGCTACCCTCAAATGGGCTTACGATAAAAATATATCCATTGTTCTTTATTTTCTTCTACCGAATTCTTCTTGTAGTATCAAAACGGCTATATCACACAATATTTTGACCCTCAACGTAATAATTAAAAGGATTAATCGTTAGATATCAGTACAGGCGCATCTTTAACCACGGTAAAGTACAGTACAATACAGTAGTTTAACTCGATGTTAACATGAGATAGGGCTACGCGCCTTCACTATTATAACTACAACAGTTTTTTTTTTAATTTCTTTCTAATTTTAAAATAGTTAACATTTTTTAAAAACAAATAATAAATCGTTTTAAGCACAGTCAGTGTTCAAAAAATGCATATGATGTTTTTGATTACTAAATTTTATAAAAATCCATTCTTAACTGATCAAACGAAGATTGAAAACAGCTCAGTGTAGTCTATAATTGTTATTTGATATATTAAGTTAATACTTGGATTTCACAAATCGCACGCCGACCTATTAGAAACAAAATAGAAAATAACGCTACTACATCGACCGTACGTCATTGTGGCGCAACCGCGAATAATAGTATACTTGGTGCATACCGAACCCGATACGCTTTGGTATAAACGCGGTTTTGGTGCCATTTGCTGATTTGTACTCGTAGGAAGATAGAATACTGTATATAACATTACTGTGTTTAAACTCTAACCAAATAGCTAAATGTAACGATGTTATTGATGCCTTATATTAGCATGACAGAGCTAGTCAGATCTTAGTCTATATGTTTTTCAAAGAGTCTGGTACCAGTGTGGGGAAAGCTAGACAAATAACTTAATAAATTCCCAACGGTATGTAGACACAATGGGGACTTATCCCTGCTATCGGAAATAAAATCGTAAATATCAAAGCGTGCCTACTGTTTATGGGAAATTCTAACCCTATTTCTAAAGCAACTAGGGTTCATAGAATAGAACAAGTCCCCTAGACCTGGGGAACTGGGTATATAAAAGAAATATACGAGTAGTTTAGAAAAATCATAAAAGAAATCTGCCATGAATTTGTGTTATATAGGAAATGCATAATGTACATAAAGTTTTATGTAGGAAATACGAATGCCAATATTTTTTCAGGCTTACAATAATAATTTAGTCTTTGTATGCGCCACTATCGTGCCCCATTTGGTGTATCTAGTAGTTAATAAAGCTACTCAAGTAACTCACATCCCCAGCGCATACTTGGTGTTAGTTACTTACCCATATCATAAAAAAACTACAGACACATTCTTAATAAAAAAAAAACCGACTGTATTATTCAAGTCACAAGTAGAGAACCTACTACTATCAATAGCTAAAACGTTGCGAATACTCACCCAAATCAGTGCTCGCCACTGTCCTTTACTGGCATGTAGGATACAAAAAATGAATGAAAAAATGAAACCCTCGACTAGTAACAACTCAATTAAAATTATCCATTTCAAATATTAATTTGATTCTCAATCTAGAATACGGCTCTGTTAAATTCAAAAAGGTAAAACACTGTAATCTGTGTATTAGAAGTAAAATGTAGAGTCAAGTTTGTTTTTTTTTTTAGTTATTGGCATGGGCTTGCGAATCTGACATTGCATTTAATAATCAAGCTTAATTAATTGCATCAAATTATTAACCGATTCCAAAACAAAATTTCTTCATGAATTCTTCACTTCTCCACTTTAACAGAACAAAACTAACAATATTCAAAATTGTAATAGTTGACTTAATTTACTCAATATTTAATTAAAATTCAATAATTATGAAAATACTGTTTCCATCTTTTTTGATCTTGCCAAAACTCTTTTAACTTACACACAAAAGTTTATATCCTAGATTACTAGCCGTGTCGGTCTGAACGCCTTTGAATTATAGACCAATAGTCTACACACTAGGTAGAGAAACTCGGAAGAGGTGGCCAAAGATTTATAACGTCAATGCACCGTAATTTCTCACTGGGCGGTAGAGTTCCGAAGCGAACCCCATCTTTGTTTCCACCATCTTAACTATTTTGTTCGAAGGATAATAATACAAGATAAACTTACGCTGGGAGTTTTAGGTCTCATCCTGAAATTAAAAATATTTTCTTCTACTTTTTCATTTTTTTAAAAATAATTATCTGAACGTACACAGATAATACGTTACAACGATATATTTTTGTATATGCTGAAATACCTTACAAGAACACGACTCCCCTGGTGATAAGAGATAACCGTGGCCTATAGACAGAATATTGTGGCCTAGGTTTTAGACCAATTGTGCTAGTCTACCGGCCACTCTACCCTCCGGACAGGAACATGACATTGTCATTGTGACGTCAGGAATAGGTAAGGCGGTGGATCTCTACCCGGACAAGTAGCATCAAGGCATTCTATCACCAGTGGTTTTATTGGTAATGTCTCATCCAGTTAACATTTACTAGCCTCTTACGAGTTGCCTGGTAGGAAGGCTGTTGGTCTATTCAACATATAATACTCGGAACAATACAAAAATATTAAGATTAATTAAAATTTAACCCATTTTATATCAAAGTAGGTTAAGTAGAAACGCAAAATATATGAATATATGATCTTGTGCGGCGTGCATAAAACCGCGGCTATAAACTAGTTGTTCATAAATTTCATTAGATGTTGAATCCGGTAAAATATTTCTTATCTATCATAACAATGTAACTTACAGACATCTCGGTGAACATAAGGTAGAGTATCGCCTCTGTGGTCTAGCGGTCCGGGTGTTGGACTTGACTGCATGAGGTCCCGGGTTCGAATCCCGGGTCGGCCAACAAAAGAAAATCGGATTTTTCCATTTTTCTAATAAAAAAAATTTTGGTCGGGATTGGAAATGTGCCCGGTTGGTAATAGGCTTGCCACCTATCACATTGTTGGACTTAGTATCTTCTGCTAGTCGTGGGTGCCCTGGTTGTGCCTCTGCCTACCTCTTCGGGGATATTGGCGTGAAGATACTTTTTTATAAGGTAGAGTTAAACTCTTTTCTCGATGATGATTGGCAAAAGAGTTTGACTCTTGTGCTAGATATTACCGTGTGTAAATTTAAATTGTATATATGACATAGTCACATATGGATACTTATAAATGATGGGAAATATCAAGATATTCACATTTGTGTCCTTGCTTGCTTACCTACCTTATACTGTCACTGTAACCTTATTAACTGTAATACTTGCACATGTCGGTCACTTTATAGCAAAAATAATTAATTAAATTAATAAAATAAGGTCCGAAAGATGGATTGTCATCCTCCAGACAGAACATTACACTGTCAGATAGTGTCACTGTGGAGACAGGAACAGCTTAACCGGTATCGCACAGCACTCTACCACTAGTAAAGTGTTCCACTAGTAAGTATTAAGGGTAGCAAATAGATTGTATATACGAATCCATCGATATAACTCTACTAAAACTGCTCTTGACCCGTGACAATCTCTGAATAAAACATCATTTGCTAGTTCATTGTGTTTAACTCTACATTTATGTTGGTATCATTTTAACAGCTTTAATTGTAGCCCCTTTTTATAAAGTATATATTTAAATATAGAATCACGTTTGTATGTGTGTATCATATAATATAATGTAGTCTTCTTGTACACAAATACCTGAGGTACATATTTCAAGTTACTATCGCAGAGATTCTGACGAGTTCAGTAATTATTAATTTTGTTGTTAGTAGAACTCGCTCGAGTAGGTAGAGTGGGTATTTATTTGCTACCCAGTAACCCTGTAGAAACGTAAAGCAACTTATAACCAAATATTGATGGTTTTCTTATCTTTCTGGTTGAGTTGATACACCATATCAGCCTATCTATTGGTAGAGATTTTATGTTACGTTATTTTTTGTTATTTATAAGTTACAGTGTACAAACTGGTACCTAGGTACGCCCAAGACAAAGATAACGCTTTACCCAATCGCGTTTTCCCTGAGATATTTTTGTTTTTAAAGTAATTCAAATTGAGAATATTGGTATTTTTTTATTATGTTGTTACGTACGGCTCTCGAGTACAGCTCAATCATTGAGCAATGCCAACCGTCTCGTCTCACGAGCCGACAAACGCGTCATCGCTTACTATTACAATTATAGGTTCGCATACACAAACGAGTCAGTAGCAGATTCTTTTGATTGTGTGCTCTCACATATGTACACACATCCAATATTCTCCGTCAATAAAACGGCACACAATCTCACTTGGCCGTTTCGTCGGGCAGGCGTATGAGCACACGAATGCAACTAGACAGATCGTGGCCGTGTGTGAGTAATAGATGATACGCTCAGCTGTGTGTGCGGCGACATCGGGGCAGCCGGTGCACCGTCACCCGCCCGTTCCCACTTCCCCCGCTACGCGACTGCGAACGCCGCGGCGCGCGTCCGCGTCATTGAACAACAAGACTCGCTCGATGGCAGGCGTCTTTCTGCCAATATGAAGACTAGAGTTCAAAGAAGCTCTATCACAAAAATCGCGATAGTGGAATTAATATGTTATCTTTGTTTTAAATATTATTTATTTTTATAGTGTTAATACGTACATAAAAACCATATTTTTATTTATTAGTGAATAATAGTTAATTATTATAAAAGCGCTTTACGGGTGTTGTAATCTTCGTGTATTGCCCTGTGATTGTTTTGTTAAAAATAGTCTAGGCTTCGATAAGCAATTGCAAGTATGAGTGTTAGTGCTGCGAACAAATTCAGAACGAATTTGCTTACGCGATAGTGTGATCGATTTGTCTACAAGTGATTTCTGCATCGTGTTATCACAATTGAAGTAAGCTCCAGCCAGTATCTGTGGAAACATAGAGCATTGCAGCCTTCCTGATTTGAAATAGTAAGTTGTACTATCATCAGATTTGATATCATTTATTATTTTGCAAAAGAGCATTGTTGTAAAACAACAGCTGTAATTAAAAAAACCGAGATATGTTCAGGAATAAACGTTAAGGAGAGAGTTAGGTCGAGGGAGCAAAGAAGCGGCCAGTCTCGTCTCAAGACTGCGGTAGCTTGCCAAGTGATAAGAGCCGCGGCGATAGGAACGTCACGCCCAGACGTTGTTTGTGTGAATTTAAATAAATTTTCATGACAGACAGTTCCGTAATCACCTCTTGCGATAGTCGTGATATGCCAACTCGATAAAATATACATGGCTAATTCTCGAGATTTGGGTAACCCTAAACGTATGTCTTAGTGGAATTTACAACATTCCTCTCTCCCATTGATGGATGACAAATAACGCTAATCACCATATTGATACAGTGGCAGACAGTGCTGTCACATGGTTTTGAATTTGATCCCCGTCAAATCATTTTGTGTACATATCATTTTTTTTTAATATTGTACAAAGCTAACTATGTACATATTATTTAAATTGATACTCTTATGTGATCAGTCTACACTACTATTTCGCAACATATATGTTACTTATCACAGCATAAAATCCAATTTAATCACCCACAAATATGTAATTACCAAAAAGATACCAATAAATGTCATGAACCTCATTAACTGAAGTTGGTCAGCTGATTATCAAACGGGAAAACATAAATACATTTTTTAGCAATTAATTAGTAGCTTCCTTATCAAATGTCATTCATATTATATTTACATTGGTCTCCCTTATAAATAACAAAACATAAATTTTTCTTTTAACTCCTCATTCCACCATGAATTAAATGTTAAAATGTATAATATGTAGAGTATGTAATGTCGTAAATGTTTATTTAAAACCACATTTTGTGGACCACTTTACCCCAAATTTGTGTGATTGGATAATTGCAAGGGTTTTGTTTGTATGGTTTTCTTCATTTTAACTGTCCAATACAACATTTAATTTTTAATTTATTTGAGCACATACCTGCTTCACATATTTGTTTATAAATCTTCCTAGTTATTATACTAGCAGCCTGTTATGATTTCTAGCTTGATGTTTGTGTTACCTAAGTAAACATTGATATTTTTGTTTTATTAAAATTTTTTAATGAACTATTAAATAGACCGGTGCAGTTGTAAAAACCTTGCGCTTAGCAACATATTAGCCAACTCAAAAAAAATGAACTATTAGGTATATGTATTAGGGAATTTCACTTAAAATAATATTTTTGATAATAAATTGACATTCACATCAATATTGTAATGTCTCAAAGCAGCCATCATCACCACCACACCACTAGTATCATAGTCAAAGAGTATAGTACGAATATAGTGTTAAATATTTCTGTGCACATCTACATACAAAACTAATGTCACTATGTTTCTTATGGCTTAACCACAAAACTACTAAACTATACTGAATTATCATATTGTGTGTCTATTTGCAATTTAGTGCAACTTGAAAGATATGATACTCACTGTCCTGATATCTCAATGACATCTCAGGGGATAAGTACTTAAATAGATTTGTGGCTGAAGCCTTGGTAGTTGTTAGTAAAACATATTAAAAATGTAGAAAAGTGAATTAACCTTCAACGCATGAAAACACTTTATTGTCGACCAATTTTTACAACATCAAATACTCATCTTAAATTATAAAATTTATCATAACACATTAGTTAGATGGTCTTGTCAATTTAGAACTATTCTAATAGTAATAATAGTCTCTACCAAACAACCTTAAATATAATATATGAAAACTTTAGGTCTAAGACATAGTCAATAGGCAGCAAAACATGAATATACCCTGTCATATAATTTTGTCTATCAGTTTGTTAATATGTTTCTTCTTGCACACAAAATCTACTGAAAGATTTTTGAAAGATAAAAAGTTCATTTTTATTGTGGCAAGTAATGTACAGGTAACTGACATATTATGTATAGGGTTTAACTATCATTCAAGTAGCTCCTGTGGAAATGCTGGGAGAGAAACTATTTATTTTTTAAAGTGTTGTCTCTTGCCCAAATAGGGATCCACCTTCTCACCTTTCGCAGCCACTAAATTGTCATGTGCCAACACAGTGTCATGTTCTAGTCCTGAGGACAGGGTAGCAAGTAGAAATGAAAGAAAGCAAGAAAATATATTTATTTGCGGAATATGCGTGTTGAAGTTGTTACAAAATTATTTAAGCTTTCCAACATATTCTACCACATTGTGGTGTGCAAAATGTGCAATAGGTCTTAAAATTCGACCACAGAACAGAGAAGTTTTTATTACATCTGTAGTTTTTATTTCACTATTTTTTGACATAATAAATTCTCTGTTTCAGCAATTAAAAATCAATGCTCATAGGTTTAATGTAAATCTATTAATAACACCACTGAATTTATTTTACATCCTTAAAAAAACTCATTCCTAAATGTAACTTACTACTGCTAATTAGTGTAAGTTTTGCATTAAAAACAAACTTGTCATTCTTGTCTTTTATCTTTCACGTAATTTATATACTCAAAATTTCTATTTATATTATAAACAGTATAAAATCCAAAGTGATGCTAAATTGTGGGATTCTTAAACATCTGTCCGCCTATATCAAATATTTAGTATAAAATAAATCTACTCTGAATTTTAATATTCCTAATTGTAATCTAATTTATTATTTAGATATTTGTATAATTGCATACCTATCTCATCAACCTGTATATTGAATGTTTTGACATTTTCCCCGTGTTGGTCCGGGCTTCTTTGTAGAATAGACCATCTGCCTTCCTTGCCAGGCAGCTCGTAAAAGGCGAGCAAAGGCTCACCGTCACTAACACCGTGAATTCTGACTAGTTGGTAGAGTTTAGCAGCGACTCGCCCGGATTGGTACCACCGCCTTACCTATTCCTGCCGCCATAACGTCATGACGTGTTCCGGTTCGGAGGGTAAGGTAGCTGGTAAACTTACTTTTGCTTTAGGCCTAACATCCCGGCCCCAGGTTGGCAACGCACCATTACCACCTTTGGTGTCTTTAGGCGGCGTGAATTTCTTACCATCAGGAAATCCGTCTGCTTGTTTGCCTTCCAATATCATAAAAAAAAAATTGTTACTAGGTATATTCTTGAAATTAATTTCTCTATCTGTGATTTAGGTAGGTATGTTATGCTCTTCTGAGTTTTGCTTTTGTCAAGAAACTCGTGGAGGTCAAAAGGTCTAAAGTCCCCTGTTTCCACTTTCGACATTGTGAAACCTTGTATCAGTAATAAACTGTTGTTTATGTAAATAAAATAAAATACTAGCCAGTGACCAGCTTTATTTGACAGAAATTGTTTTAAACTGAACATAATAATTCTACTGTATATTAAATAAATATCCCCGGACAAGTTACACAAATTGAATCTAACCCCAAAGTAAGCAAATTATATGCTTGTGTTATGGGTGTTAGTCAACAATACTAATACATATAGAAATACTTAAATAGATACCAGAATAAATTTAATAAACACCCAGACCCAGAGATTAATATTACTTAGGTATATGAATAAAATTTAACATTCCAACAATTATTAGAAAAATTGAATTTATCACCTTTCATGCTTTTTTGCTACTCTCTTGTTAGCATGTTAGAAACTTAATG